>CAJFCO010018503.1:385592-397159 GCA_904066015.1 Synergus gifuensis
TATTTCATTATTGTGAAATTTATATTCTAGATCTCCATCAGGAAAGATTAAATTTTGCCAGAAGTATAGGAGCAGACGATACATATTTAATAAAGACGAATGTTTCTGAAAAAGATACTATTAAAAATATTCACGAGTTATTCGGTGGCGAACCTGATAAAGCGATTGATGCTTCTGGGGCTCAATCATCTATTCGCTTAGCTATTTTGGTAACAAATATTTTCATCAAATTTTGAATATTTACACGCATGAAATTAATCGTTGTGAATAGAGCCTTTAATGAAAAGTTAATTTTAAATTGTTTATTTATTATATTTTCAATGTGAAATATTAGAATTTGTCAACTTAAATTTGAATCTGTTTTGAAAATTTCAATTTAAAATCGTACATTTAAATGAAATTAATTTAATAATTCATTTTTTATTTTTTTAAAGGGAACAAAGGCTGGCGGTGTAGCGGTTATGGTAGGAATGGGCGCACCTGAAATTCAAATTCCACTTATTGATGCACTTGTTCGAGAAGTTGATATTCGAGGCGTTTTTAGATATGCTAACGAGTAAGAATTATTTCTTCTAAACTTTATTGAATGCTGATTGCGATAATATTATAACTTTTATTTCATAAACTTATTGGAAACCCTATTGAAAAAATCCTCGAGGAAATCGTTGTGTTATTTTCGGACGAGGAAAAAACTAGGAAATTCACAAGGGTTTTCAAATTCCTCCAGAAAATCCGTGAGTCAGAGAATTAATTGTCGCGGACATTCCTCAAGGAATTTGAATTTTCTCGTCCAAAAATATCACGACATTTTTTTCAACAAGAAAGTTTCGAATTTTTAAACCTGATTTTAAAAAGATTTTTAAAAAAGGAATATACTATTATTAATAATAAAAGTAATAACAAAATATTTGTGTTGTAGCTATCATCATGCTTTGGAACTCGTAGCTTCAGGAAAAGTGAACGTAAAGCCTCTGATTACGCATAACTTCAAAATCCAAGAAACAGTGAAAGCTTTTGAAACTGCCAAGTGTCCTAATAATGGATCAATCAAGGTCATGATACACCTTAAGTAAAAAATACTCCTCTTTTTGTAAAATGTGTATCTATGTGTCTTTTGTATCTATGCTGTGCAATTTTCGAACTTGATTCACATATTGAAAAGTGATATACATACAACCTCTGAATTCAATTTTTATAATATGACCAAAATTATATATAAAACCTGAAAGTAATTCAGGGTCAAGAAGGAAAAATCGATAGATAAATTTTTCTAGATTTTCTTCTCTTGCTCCTAATATAATTAATGTATAGGAACATTTGCAATACAAGAATTCATATTTTAGTGCAAAGTGAAGTGAAGGTTATTCTTCTATAAAGAAAATTGTATATTTTATACAAAGATTTATGAATAAAGACGGTTATTATCTACAAAATTATATGTACATGTTCCTTTTTCTAAATTATCTTACCTAAAACAATCTACCCGCTTGTTGGGCTTAAAATTTTCATTTCCGAACCATCTGAGCTGCAAATGAGGCGAAATTAATCAATCTTGTTTAAAAACAAAATTATTTAAGTGCACATTGTGTAAATAAAAAATATCTTTTAGTACTATATACATTTAATTTTTATTTTTATTAAGATTGATTAATTTCGATCTAATAGACATTTATATAAGTTAAATTCCATTCTTTATAATAAATAATAAGTCATATTTTTTAGCATTTTAAACTGCGCGCGAGTAGCAACCAATCAGATGTCGAGTGCAACGCATGCGTAGTTAAATAAGTGGATACAGTCTAGTGGGGAGCAAGGGGAGCAGAATATATATATGCATATCATGCATATGCATATGTATAGTATGTATATTTTTATCGTTTTTTTGTGTCGTGTAGTGTATGACACATTAAGTGATTTTTTGCATACATAAAACTGATTTTTCAACCTAACTTGTCGATTTTTGCATCCCCAGGTATCCTTTGGTCAATTGGAAACAATATTTGCGATTAAAAAAATATTCTTCTCTTAAAAAATGAAGTGTGAATTGCGTTAATTGCCGTAATTTTTTCTACATAACCTAAAAATTTGTGATAACATTTTATAATATATTTTTTCACTCTTTTCCCTCTTTTCTTTCTTCGAAATCCTCGAATGGTCTTTATATAAATATAAATTTCGTAGCTATCGAATATTAATATGATAGTTAATATTTAAGTCGTTCTTATAAAAGATTACTAAAAGAAGAGTTTTGTTGCAAAATATTTTTAAAAAATGAGTGAAAGCGCACCGACTAACAATAATGTTACTGAAAGCAACGGTGTACTCGATCACCCAACTTTTAACGGTGGAACAGAAGATCAGCCGAGTAAGTAAATCTTTAATTTTTTACTAAGAAAGAAAACCCATCATCAAGTTTTATACAAGTGTATTTTGTTTTAAATATTTCATTACGAAAATTTATTCAGAGTTGAAGTTAGGACTTAGTCATTACTGTATTATAGGTAAATCGCCTGTGAATGTAGAAGAAAAACCACAGGATGGTGCCTCAGAAACTACAAGTAAAAAGGCAATTCCAACAACAACTGCAGGGACAACTCCCACAGCTACTGTCAACAGGCCCAAAAAACGTAAAAAGCCAGTCAGAGACGCGACTGCACCAAAACAACCCTTAACTGGTTATTTCAGGTAAAACAAAAACTAGCTGTGAAGTTGTATCAACTTTTGTGCTCATTCAATGAGCACTATTGCTTCCTGTAAGCAAATATGATTTGCTTTCTCATAGAGGAAGCATTAATTATTCTTTACATCAACATTAAATTTTGATTATTTGAGAAGTAATATTCGAAAAATTCATTTTCAAAAATTACAATAAAGCACAATTTTCTTATTTTTCAATGAAATGCATTAATCTTATAGGTCAATCGATTCGTCTCGACGCAAGGAACCTTTATTTTCCTTACGTCAGCTTCGAATTTTAAATATTAGAGAAGTTATAGTTGAAAAACAAATTTTTCAAAATTAAATAGATCAATAATTTTGTTATTTTTCAATGAAATGAAATAATATTATAGACCAATCGATTCGTCTCGATGCAAGGAACATTTATTTTTCTTATGTCAAGTGAAAATTTTGATTATTTGAAAAGTTATAGTCGAAAAATTAATTTTTTAAAATACAATTAACCATAACATCCTTATTTTTCAATGAAATGCATTAATCTTATAGGTCAATCGATTTGTCTCGACGCAAGGAACCTTTATTTTCCTTACGTCAGCTTCGAATTTTGAATATTAGAGGAGTTATAGTTGAAAAACTAATTTTTCAAACTTAAATAGAACCATAACTTTCTTATTTCTCAATGAAATGCATTAATCATACAGGTCAATCGATTCGTCTCGATGCAAGGAATATTTATTTTCCTTACGTCAAGTCAAAATTTTGATTATTTGAAAAGTTATAGTCGAAAAATTAATTTTTGAAAATACAATTAACCATAACTTTGTTATTTTTTAATGAAATGCATTAATAATATAGGTCAATCGATTCGTTTCGACACAAGGAATCTATGTTTTCCTTACATCATCTTTGAATTTTGATTATTTGAGAAGTTATAGTGGAAAAATGAATTTTAAGAAAATTATAAAAATACATAAAACTTGTAAAATTAAATATTTTGTTAAACCATTGTAAGAAATTCAACTAGGTGTATAATGAAATAACTATGCAAAATTTCATCAATTTATCTCTGCGCGTTTTCAAGAAATTGCTGGATGGTGACACACACACACACACACACATATACACACACACACACACACACAAAATTTTTCAGGACATCATGTTAGATATATTGACATTAAAATATGTTGAAAAAAACCTTTTTTAGGAAACTGGATTTTGTCACCACCACAAAGCTTCCTCTATGAGGAAGCAAAACATTCAAACATACTAATTTCTATTGTACTTCTTTGAAATAAGAATTTTAATTACTTTATTTTAATATTACCTATGCAATATTTAGGTTTCTAAATGATCGAAGGGAAAAAGTGAGGACTGAAAATCCCACAATGCCATTTGCAGAAATTACGAAACTCTTGGCCTCTGAATGGAGTAATTTACCTGCGGATCAAAAACAGGTTTCTAAATTTTGCTTTCTCGCCCAACATTAACTAATCGTACTACACAAATTTAATTACCCATACCGAAATTTTGGTGTAACTAGTCACGACTATTAAACAAATGTATTAAATTTTAACAGCAATACTTGGATGCGGCGGAGCAGGATAAAGAACGTTACAATAGAGAAATCATCGATTATAAACAGACGGAAGCATATCGTTTATTTAACGAGAAACAATCCGAAAAGCAAAATGAGAGCAAAAAAGAAAGGAATGGGTCGGAAGTCTCTTTGGAACAAAATGTAGGTTTCGTTTTATTATTCGTTATAATTATTTATTTTTCTTAAATTATGTATCATTAAATTTTTTTGAACCTGATGAAAATAATTTCAGTGTAATATTTTTGTTTTATTTTAGGAAATTCCACCAGAAAAAGATGATTTTTCCGGTTTTGACATACCAATTTTTACTGAAGAATTCTTAGATCATAACAAAGGTATATATAAAGTTCATTTTCCTTTTAATTTAAACTCTTAGTTTAATTTTCTTGAAGAAAGGAATTTACAAGTTTTAGGGATATTTTTTTATTCTTCTAGCTTGTGAAGCAGAATTAAGACAACTGAGAAAAGCGACAGCCGATTACGAAGGGCAAAACGCAGTTCTTCAAAGACATGTAGATAGTTTACATGCCGCTGTAAATCGTTTGGAATCCGAAACGAATCAACAACGCTCTTCAAATCAAGCTCTGCAGAGACATCTGGATAATCTTCGATCTCAATTAACGGGATGTTTTGCTACTGTACCACTTCAAGGTATTGTTTTTTCTTTAAATATTATCATAAATAATTATTATTTTTTTTTAGTAAAAATTATAAAAATACTCTAATTAATTAACAACTATTTTCAAATAAAAAGTATTTTTCCCTTTTATCACTTGTACAAAACGTAAAAATAATTTATAAATATACAGTTTCATCTACTGATACATATTTTCTATCTAGAAGTTTTCTGATTTCTAAATGAGATTAAGATAAAATTTAAAAACATTTTAAGGTGGCTACGAAGGAGCAACTCCACAAAACATAGATAATTATGTAGAAAAGCTAGAGTCATTGCTGTCCGGCAGCATCGATCCATCTTTACGAAATGCTGTTCGTAGCGCTGTAGCCCATTTCGAATTGATTGGATGACAATCACCTTCCACGGCTATGTCCCCAACTGCTGTAAAACATCACCGATCACGACATTCTCACCGAAAATAAGAGTAGCATATTTCTCCATTTCGTGTGAGTCAATATTATTCTATCTAGTATTAGCACACCAAACAAATAAGATTAATAATAAAAAGGATACGAAAATTACAATAAATTAAAAGCACATGTAGGATTCTTTTCGACCTAATCGTCTAAGAAAATATCAGTCTAATTTACTTACATATAAATTTCGGTAAAATTTCCAGATCTTGAACGAAACAGTTTGTAACAGTTAGTCAGCTCTTTTGAATGTTTAAATCAAAAGTCGCTCTAAATTAAAGTACATAAACTAAACCTCTAAGCGAATTTCGAATTGATTATTTACATAGTTATTGCAGGTGACGATAAATACAAATAATTACGGCTAAGATAGACTTTAATATAAACAACGAGTGTATCTAAATTGTAACGGATGTATTAAATTACTTGATCTTGATTCATTATGCTCTGCTTTCCCACCTTTTCTTGAAGTTGCTTTAACGAATATCTAAAAAAAATAATTAGATAGAGAATTTTATTTAAAAATATTAAGTAAATTAAAATTATAAATTAATTACCGAAGAGCTGCTGCGTTTTGTCTTCGGTTTTTTTCGTAATCCACGACGCTCCGTTCAATTTGTGGTAAGAAAGATTGCACTATCTTAAAATCAATTCTAACTAAAGAGTTTAGAAATTCGAAGGAAGCCTGCACGCTTGTTGAAAGATACTTTTGGACGATGTTCCAGATTATGTTGTGGAGCGTCTCTCTGTAAGGAGTTGCAATCATTAATTATTAAAGTTTTTAATTAGTTTTTTTTTCAAATGTCAAAAAATCCAATCATTCGAACCTTATCACAGGATTTTGTCTGTAGTGGAAATTTGAGAAGACATCTTGCAAAAACTCGATAGTCTGCAACTTATGAGGATGTAAGCTGTGAACTTTCATGTAACAACCGATAACATTAGGTGAACAAATTGAAACTATCGATTCTGTTACATACTTTGAATAAGTTCTTCCTCCCCTTAATAAATTCTTCAGCAGGAGCATTACCTAAACAATTTTTTTACTTTCCTTTAATATGAAATTAAATATTTGTAAATGTAAATATTTACTTTAAGTAATCGAAACTATAACTGAATAATAAAAATATAAGATATATGCATGTCTCAAATGTAACTTACTAAAAAGCAGTGTTTGTGAGTTGTATTTTCAGCAGGTACAACTATAAAATGATCAGCCAATTTTTCGAAAATAAGGCGATTGAATTCAAGTTTCGCTTCGGAGAAACATTTTAACAACGAATCAGAAACCTTGAAGTTATTTGCGTTCGATTGTGTGATTAAAAGAGGCAAATATTGTTCAAAAAGATCCCTGATTAACACTTGAAGAATTATATCGGATTTGACATTCAAATTTTCAATTCCCAACAAAATCATCGAAAATATTCGCTTCGCTACGTTTTTCACGTAAACAATGGGCGAGTTTTCTGCTGGTAAAGCAACTTTGTTTATAAGAAGTCTCAACATATTGTTTTGTTGATTCTAAAACAGAAAGAATCCATTTACATAAATACCTCAAAATTGATATTACATTTTTGGGGCTTGTAAATTTTATATTTTAATTGCTCCCATATTTAAATTGTCAATTTTGAATATTTTGAATGAGAAATTCTTAAGTTTGTTACTTACCCATGTAAAATTCCTTAATCTTACCACTTAAAATTCTTCTAAACGTCAAATATTCTTGCCCAATTTATTTTAAAATTAATTAAATGTTTTTAAAACTAAATTACTTACGCGATTATACATCATTGGAGAGCAGCAGATGATAAGAGTTCCAATACATCTGTAAATCCAATATGAGAGTTCTGACTCGATATTTTCTTCCGTTATTGGTATGACAATCCACTTATCAATGTTGTTAAAATAAGCCCTGTACTTTGAGTCGAACTGCAATCTTTCTTGCTCTGTCTAAAATACATTTTATAATTTACAAGTTTTAATCCGAAAGTATTTTTTATTTTTATTCTTATTTTTTATATACATATTTTTTAAATTAGAAAGTTATTGTTATTGCGGAAATACGTACTTTGAGAGTGTTTCGCTTAGCCGCGAGGGTCATTATGAAATCAATTATTGGTTCCCTCGAATCTTGGAATTTCAAAATTTCTGAAGATGTTTGAAAAATTTGTTTAATGTCGTCTAAACGCAGAATGTAATTCGTCAAAAATTTCTGATCACTGTTTTCCAATGTGTAACTCAAAATACAACTTCTAATCCAAACCTGAAATCAATTTTTTAATCTTAATGCAAATTATAAGAGTGATGATTAAGATAAAAATAATGTTTGGGTACTGACTTGTACGATTATAACGTCAAAATTTTTCACATCCATTTTAAGAGCACGAACTGCACTTACATTATTTAAAATAATTACAAGGTACGATCGAAATAATCTGAAATATAATAATTATATATTTTGTAAATATTTTAAAATAACAAACTAAAGATTTGACGTCTTGAATAAAAACTAAATACCTAGCATCTTTGACATTAATCGAAGTAAAATGCTGAAAAAGACTCGCTGCTGAATGTTTGTGTCTATTTGCAGTACCTGGGTCTTTTATAGCTTCTACTGTAAAAGCCACTGCAAGTTTTGTCAAATTTTGATAATGGTCTCCGATTAGAGTTGGATTAAAAACTAATTGACGAACTCTACAGGCTACGTGACTCCACAAAGCCTCTAACATTAACTTAACTCCTCCTGCCAATATAATATCAAAATTAATTCACTAATGAAATTTAGTAATAGTTTTTTTTTATTGACAATATAACTAAATGTAGAAAATTCAAGAATTGCAAACCTAGATTTGTTTCCACTTTCATGAGTTGGTGGCATTTTTGAAAAACGTCTACAAGTACCTGGATCAAATTTCCTAACATATTTTTTGAGCATTCTAAAAGGTAGCGATCAATCCAACCTCCAATAAGAATATGTTCGCTTCGGTCTAATTTTTCGCTGGAGGCCAAAATTAAGTTCAAGACTTCCACGTAAGAAATCATCATAGATCGAGAATTCTCTTCTTTTCGACAACTTATGAGGTTGACCTTTTGTGTTAGTTAAAATATGTCAATCACAAAAATTTAAGAAAGTTAAAAAATTAAGTAAAAATAATAATAGAAAGTAAATTACCACGTCTGAGAATGTATCTGACAATCCGGAAAGATTTTTTTTCTGTTCTTTATACAATAGCAAAACAGCGAGTTGTCCTTTCCAAATCAGATTACACTTTTTTCCATCGACGTTAATCCATTCAGAAATGGACGGAAGCAAATCAAGCATTACAAGACACTGAAATAAAATAAAGTAGATAACTACTAAGTCTACTACCGCTTAATTCCTAATTTTTATTTTAAAAGTTTGAGAAATTATTTGAGTGTTGGAAACTTACAACACTTTCGCTGTCAACCGTCACAGCAAGAGTCAAAAATAGAGAAATGAAATTATACATTCCGGCTTCAGAAAAAGTTTGAACTTTGCCTTTTGTCAGCTTAGAGAAGATTCTTCCTTTCATTTGATTCCAGTACTTAAGATCGTTCTGATTTTTTCTTAAAAATGTACCTAAAATCACAGATAGTAAAAAAAAATAATATATATAATTAAATATTAGCAACGAAGGAATTTTAATAAATTACTGCACATACCCAGAAATCGTAGAAACATTCCATAACTAGATTCTTTACTCTGTTCAAGATCGTTCTCCAATCTCTCTCTGACCTGTTTTAAAATATCAGCCGGTGTTTTCCTATGAAAGGTGTCATATATAGTTTCAGGATTTAAATAAAACTTAAATTAATAAAATTATATCAGTAGAATAAATACTTCTCGAGAGATATGGACCAAGGCCCAGAAGCTTGTAAAAGAAATGGTTGATTGAGTCTTCGGTGAAAACAGTCCCACAAAAAGGAAATAATTTGGATTCGAGGTTGCCACCAATCAATTGTAATAATTCGCAATAAAGGGATCATCACTCGTAATTCTTCATCGATCTCATCCCTTTCTCCATCTTTTCCTCCTTTGCTGATGTAGGCTTTCAAAATCTTTTCTACCTGCTCGTAATTTTCTTTGATCTTTAAGCATTTTAATATGGAAATTGAATATTTGAAATTAATTATTTGAAATGTAATATTAGATTTCAAATTAAAACTTTATAAAATTACCCGAGAGGAACGAGATTGTAAATAGAAACCATCATTATTGTATCCATACAATAACGTCACGTGGTAGATCAACCAAATGGAAAACAATTCAGGGTTTTTGCAGTCCTGTAGATTGTTCTCTACATTTGCAAGCCAAGATGCTTTTCCTTCAGTCCTGTGTCTCAATAAAACGTCGTTCAAAATAAGATTAACGTAATCCCAAAATGACTGAAATAAAATTTCGAGTTATTTTAAACTTCTCGAACAATTGAAATAATTTAAATATAAAAATTTCACCTTTGTATTACTTCTCGAAGCAAGATCGTCGATGAGGATTTGCACCATCAACCAAAATTCTCTAACGCAGGTACAAATGTAAGGCGTTTTTAGTCTCAATTCAGATAAGGGAATCTGAAATTAAAATACATATTTTTTAAGTCTATAAAAATGATTGAATGATTTATTTATGGCTCTGAAAAATTGGTTTTGATTACCCTGGCGAACATTTTCATGGACATATAAACCAAGTCATTGATCACCAACTCGAGAGTTTTACTCAATTCTTCACAGCGATCGTTAGAACTATTTTTCCAAGAAGTGCTGCGAGTATAAATTAAGGTTACATAAAGCCATCTTAATTCCAGATGCAGGTGGAATAAATGAAATTCTGGTTGTGTACACTGTAAAAATATTAAAGTCATAATAATTACTTATCAAATAACGATAACTCGAATTTTGCAAATAAAAATACTTTGTTTCCAAGATGAGAGGCAGCGTAATGAAACATTGAATCTGGAATATTGCGCAATCGACTGAAGAACCTTCTAATTAAACTTAAGAGTTCCTCCAAATCATCTTCAATTTCGACACTAAACTCCTTTAGGGAGTGACTATTCCACCTAATACTGAAGAATTAGATTTAATTAGCTTTTTGAGAATCATAATTTTTATTCTTTCAAATTTGGAAATCAATTTAAAAAATATTTAATTAAAAAACGTCTTACCTATTAAAATATGTACGAACATAGGTAACAAATTCACAGACATTTTTTCTTTCTGAAAAAAAGTCCGTCTCATTGATTTTCGCTGTTAATTGATTTCCGTAAATGTATTTTTCTTTTCGATTAAACTGCTTTAGACTCATACTGTTAAAGTTAATTAAACATTAAAATTATATAAAAGAAGAATATATAAGTATCTAATAAAAAAAATTGATGAAACAATATTCTGTACACATAAATTTCTCAATGAAAATCTAATAAAAAAATACTTACTCCATACAATTAGTAAAGTGTTTAAGATTTAAAATCGCCGTGGCACCAGGTACAAGGCACTCAAAAAGTTTAACTTGGACATCAGAGAATGAAAGATCCCTTTTTGGAAATAGAATATTTTCAAATTCTTTAAAAAACAAACTCGAACTGCTTAATCGCCATTCATTAAAGTTCACTTTCCCACTGCAATGGAATGTGCTTTCAAAGTCCATCTATAAAAATAAATTTCACTCTAGAAATCAAGCAAAATACGTAGCATAAAAAAAAATAAATTATAAACACCACTAATTATTGTAGAGTAACCTACATCTTACCTTTGTTTAAAACAATAGGAAAATGCAAATATTTAACGGAGTCTGTGATACTATCATGTGAGTAAAATATTTAAGATAAGAAATTGTACTTTGCTGTTGTTTAAAGCAAATTAGAAGGAGGTGCTAACAATAGGTGAAGGTGCCAACAATTGCTGCTCTTACCTTATCCTATAAATTGCTTTCCTACTCAGTAAACTTTTAGTAATTATATTCTATCAGTGTTTTTTTCATTTTGATTGACTTTGGCAGAAAATCAGTTCAAAAATGACCAAAAAATTAAGATATTTGTGTGCATTTGTTGACAGACTTGTTGACTAATTTGTTGTCAGTCGAAAAGGTCACGTTGAATTGTGATTTTGAGGTTATTGGCGGGAAATTGAAAAAATAGTTTCCTATTATGTCCAGTAGATAGCGCTGTCGTTGTTTCCC
>CAJFCO010018503.1:402159-444160 GCA_904066015.1 Synergus gifuensis
GAAAACCAACAAAATTTTATAATAATGCTAATTTTATAATTTTAATGTTTCAATCTGAATTGCTCTTTTGAAGAATTTTTTGTAAGTGAACTAGATAATGTACAAAGTGCATTAGTACAGAGAAAATTGTTGAGCACATACAAAATGTATGGTGTGGAAATAATCGATTTTTAGAACTATGTTATTTCTCTCCCCTATACATATTTTACAAACTACTTTTTTATATTTTAACCAGTTCCATGGTGATATTCACAACAGCAACATCTTATTCTGAAACATTCTTTAAAACAAAGCCAAAAGTGTTCTTAATTTATTACCTAAATTATTAAATAAATAATTAAAACATCCCAATTATTTATAACAACAAAATAAGCAACTGGAAATTTAAATAGCCATTTAAATAATGACAAGTGAGTATATATGTAGAAACAAATATAAATTATAATAAATAATTTATAATATAATTAAAATTTAATATTTAGAATTCATAATATTTGCATATTTTCATATTTGTATACAACAAATTTATTTACAATAATATAAATAGGTAAGTAATTTCTTTTTAGTTTGAATAAATTGTTTTTCCTAATGCAACCTGATTTACTCGTACGCATATTTTGTAACATCCCTGAGATTTAAAGTACTATTGGTTTTGTAAACAATATAAGGTATTCGAAAATCGAATAACGTTTCATTACCAAATAAATAATTAACAAATTCTAAACAATAATTATATATATATATATATATATATATATATTTTTTTAGGACAGGATCAATACAAAATATGTAGTTTTAATTGTTTGGATTTAGGGGTAAAGAGTCTTTTATTTTAAAAGTAGGACGTGTATTACATACACGTAATATATAATGTATATAATCATAAGTTAGTGACATATAATCAATACAGAAACACAAATATTCAAAAGAAAATAATTGAAAAATATTGGTGATGATTATGCGATAATGATAATAATGGTGATGATGATAGTAGTATATTATTTTATATGTCGAGGAAAGCCATTAGCAGTATTAATTGAATTTCGGCCTCTCAGTGTAGATTATAACTTCTATTAAGGCTCTCATTGAAATTATACAGTAAAAAATATACCTTTAAGTCAGTATTGTTTTAATCTTCCTAGAGTTTATTACTCAAAGTTTTCTTACCACTTTTCTACATCTAATCGTAATATTTTTCCCATTAATTCAAGCTAGGCATATACAATTATTATATAAATATAATTAAGTTATTTATTTCAGTAAGAAATGGTTAATGAATTGTGAAAAAATGTACGCTTTATCTCAATGACTATATAAAAACGTACGTATTGCTCATCAATTCAAAATTTACGTACTCATGATCAACCTGATTTTCATCGTTACTAGATTTAAGCCTGTCAAAGATAAGATTATACCTTACGAATCAATATGTTTTCTTATCAACGATTGTTGCATTTTCAAATACATCAATTCACAGGTGACTGCTGTCAGTTTCAAGTTGTTTCTACTTATCTAATGACCATCAGAAATTTTTAAAATGCGAAATCCTAAAAATTTGCGTCTCAATATATCGTCAAGAGTCCAAGATCTTACGGTACAAGATCCAGTGAATGCAACATTCTTCAAAAAGACATCAGAATCCAGTAATGAAAAAACTGAAGAAAAACTGTGAGTCTCTTATGTATAAATTAATCCGACATTAATCGAAATATTATAAATTATAATTTATTAATGGAAAAGTATAAGGAATAAGTATTTAAAAGTATATGGAACTGTAAACTTTCTTCGAATCAAACAAAGGATATAATAAGAAACAGTTCATTCATATAATTCTCCTTTTTAACAATAAAATTATTTCAGTATTTTGATTGCTAAATCAGTATTAATTTGATTTTAATCGATTTAATCTAAGTTTTAATCACTTATCATCAGTAGACTGATGTAAATTCAAAATCCGATCAATATTACAGTCTTCGTATTTTATAATCAGATAAAACAAAATATTATTATCTTGACTTACACAAATAACTTATTTTACGTTATTATTTTGAGACAATAAATTGTCATTATTCCATGATTTTCATCAACAACACGAGGGGTAATTCTATAATTTTTCAGGAAAGTTGCAGAAGACAAGAAAGGCGAAGAAATACCTGCAGTTCCATTTTTTAAGTTGGTGAGAATTATACTCTGGAAAATTATTTTTAAAATACATTGTTTAAATTTATGTGTACTTATGGGAATTCTATATCTAAACAACTTAAATTTTAAATTTAATTTTAGTTTCGATACGCCACAAAATGGGAGATATTTCTCATGGCGATTGGAATTATATGCAGCATGGGTTCTGGATTGACAGTGCCATCAAATATTTTTATTTTTGGAAACCTAGTGGGTTCTATGGTGGATGCAGAAATGATAAATCAAATTCAGAAACCAGGCATGAATTTTACTAGTTCCATGCTGGACGAAATTATGAACGCTGTGACAACTTTTGCAATTGGCAATTCTATAATCGGTGCAGTTATGTTCCTGCTCACATATTTTAGTGTCATGATTTTCAATTATACCTCTCAAAGGCAAAGTTTTCATGTGAGAACAACGTACCTTAGGTCAATTTTACACCAAGATATCAGCTGGTATGATATCATGCAAAGTGGAGATGTAGCGAGCAGATTAACTGAGTGAGTATGATTTATATATGATTACAAGAAAATTTACTGATTTTTATTTTCAATTTTTCGTAATCCTTAATTTTTAATTCAGAGAGGGTATAATTATACGAATTAAAAAAAGTCTTTTTATTCAACTGACAATTTTTTTAGAGACGTAATCAAATTCGAGGATGGCATTGGTGAAAAAGTGGTAATGTTTTTGCACAATACTTTTGCCTTTTTGGGTTCGATTGGGCTCGCGTTTTACAATGGATGGAAGTTGACCCTTGTCTGTGTTGTTGCATTTCCTGTTATGGTAATGATTCTCGTCAGTATAGCTAAGGTGATTAAATTTTTTATGCTTGAAAATTTTATACTGATTACAGAAAAATTACTGCTTTTAAATGAATATTCATTTTCTTGAGATTAGGCCACGTCTAGAATGACTCGAAAAGAAGTAGAGATATATGCAGTAGCAGGAGCAATTGCAGAAGAAACTTTAGCAGCAATACGAACTGTAGTTGCGTTTGGGGGCCAAAAGGCAGAATTCGAGAGGTATACAACCAATCTTCAAAAGACATACAAGACCAACATTAAAAAGGGGCTCCTGGCAGGTGTAGGATTTGGTTTAGTATGGTTCTTCATATATGCCAGCTACGCTCTCTCGTTTTGGTATGGAGTTACGTTAATTCTTGACGACAGGCATCTTCCTGTTAAAGAGCAAACTTACACTGCAGCAACAATGGTAACGGTATGTAAAAATATTTTTTATTTTACTTTATTTGTCAATAAGAAAGTTTACTGTATAAATTGACTTTTTTTAATGAAGGTCTTCTTCAGCGTTATGATGGGAAGCATAAACATGGGAGCTGCATCTCCATTCATTGAAGCCTTCGGAATTTCGAAGGCAGCAGCAGCAAAAGTATTTTCTGTTATTGAACGAAAACCAGCGATCGATACGATGACCTCCGAAGGTTTGAAGCCAACAGATATTGAAGGGTGCATTGAGTTCAAAAATGTTTCATTTGAATATCCATCGAGAAGCGAAGTCAAAGTAAGATTTTGTAAAAGAATTACGTGTTTTTTTGTTGTTGTTGTTAAAATAAATGTTTAAATACAATTGAAGCTTTTGAAGTTATGAAATTTTATTTAAAATTGCAGGTTCTTCGAAAGCTCAATTTCTCTATAAACAAAGGGCAAACTGTGGCATTAGTTGGAAGTTCAGGGTGCGGAAAATCCACTTGCATCCAACTTATTCAGCGATTTTATGATCCATCCGGAGGACAGGTTTGAATTGAAACAAAAGACGTTAACAATTCCTGTAATATAATAAGTAAGAAAGAGATTATTTATTTTTCTAGATTTCAATCGATGGGTACAACTTACGAGAATTGAATCCTAAATGGTTTAGAAGTCATTTGGGAATCGTAGGTCAGGAACCGGTTCTTTTCGATACGACGGTAGCAGAAAATATTCGTTATGGAAACATGGATGCAACAATGGATCAAATTGTATCTGCAGCCAAAGAAGCCAATGCTCACGACTTTATAATGAAATTACCACATGTAAATATAAATTCAAAGAAATGTTATTATGTTTCTATAAATTCTTATGCGTTTTAATTAAATTTTTCAGAAATATGACACACTAGTGGGTGAAAGAGGTGCACAGATTTCTGGAGGCCAAAAACAAAGAATTGCTATTGCCAGAGCAATTGTTCGAGATCCAAGTATTTTACTACTTGATGAAGCCACTTCAGCACTTGACACTCGGAGTGAATCTAAAGTACAAGCAGCTTTGGATAAGGTATGTGCTCAATTACCTATAATTTTTTCGCGATTATAGGAACTTTATTGTAGAAAGATCATAAGTATTTTAATATTACTTATTTCTGTAATAATTTTTTTATAATTCTTTTCCATATCTATACTGATTCTCCTGTAATAACATATTTTTTCGTAAGGGTACTAAAAAATAAATTGAAAAGTATTAAAATTTAAAAAATTTTTAATAAGTAATTTTTTTCTAGGCAAATAGAGGAAGAACGACAATCATTGTAGCTCATCGACTAACGACAATTCGAGGAGCTGATAAGATTGTTGTTTTAAATAATGGGGAAGCTGTGGAAGAAGGCACTCACGATTATTTGATGTCTCTGAAAGGGCATTATTTTTCCCTCGTCACAGCTCAGGTATCCAAGGAAAATCAATTACAAAAGTATTTTAATCTGATTTATTTCTGTGCAAGAGTTTATATTAAAGAATACGAATTTTATTTTTTATTCATACAAATTCAGGTTTCCGACTTTTCTGAACCTGTGAGTGGAATTACGAAGCAGATAAATGACAAACAGGAAGATGAGGACGAAGAAGAATCGTTTTTTATGAAATCTGAGGTGCGAAAATAATTTGTTTTTATCTCATTTACAATATTATTTATTTGTAAAAGTGTTTTTTTATACCAGTAAGAATAATTTATAAGAATTCTGTTTTATACATATAATATTTAAATATGGTTGAAATTATAATTTTTAGAATTCGAATGAGGACTTGAATGAAAAAACTGAAAGGCCCTCGATGATGAGAATCTTGGAACTGAATCAACAAGAATGGCCCTTCATTCTACCTGCTTGTTTTACATCGATGATTGTTGGCTGTTCTATGCCATTGTTTTCAATTTTATTCGGAGATGTCATTGGTGTAAGAACACATTTTATTTGTATTATAT
The DNA here is from genome assembly GCA_904066015.1 of Synergus gifuensis. Classification (NCBI taxonomy): domain Eukaryota; kingdom Metazoa; phylum Arthropoda; class Insecta; order Hymenoptera; family Cynipidae; genus Synergus; species Synergus gifuensis. Next base: position 407,541 of record CAJFCO010018503.1, read on the forward strand.
ATATAATTACTCAATTCAAATACATATATGTGATATGATATATAAATTACGTAAAGTATATATGAGCGAATATGATCAGTAGTTATAGACGAATTGAGTCAGCCAAAACTCGTCACAGATTTTTACAAACAAAACAAAATTACAAATGATGCTCGAAAGTCTCTAAAAATATTTTCCTTGATTTGAGGAATAAATAAAGTAATATAGAATAAAATTTCCAGGTACTTTCAGGCCCAGATGTAGATGAAGTTCGCAGAGAAACAAACAAATACTGCGCCTGGTTTGTCGCAGCTGGTATAATTATTGGATTATCCAATTTTGCTCAGGTTAGTCGAAATTTCGTTTAGGTTTCTTAATTATGATAATTATTCTATAATTATTAATTTATATTATAAAAGTGCTGAAAAATGTCATTGTAGATTTTTCTCTTCAGCATATCAAGTGAATGTTTGACAATGAGATTACGAGGCTTGATATTTGAAGCAATGTTGAGACAAGAAATAGGTTGGTTTGATGATCCTGTCAATGGCACAGGAGCTCTGTGTTCAAAACTTTCAACAGAATCAGCCGCTGTTCAGGGAGCTTCGGGACAAAGGATTGGAACTATAATCCAATCAATTAGTACTATCATACTCTCGATTACTTTGTCAATTTACTACGAATGGAGACTCGGATTAGTAGGAATGTCTTTCATTCCTATAATTCTCATAGTAACATATCTTCAGGGTTTAGTTTTGACAAATGAAACTTTTAATTATCATCTGAGTTTGGAAAACTCGACGAAGGTTCGTCTTTTATATCTACTTTACTTTATCTGTACTTTTTGTTTAAAGTTCCCTGGCGAAAGTTTTAGATTGAAATTATCATTGCAAACCAAAATCGATGTCGAATCATTTATTCGTAATTTGTATCCGAAACAAACAGTTCCATTTCTGTTAATCCGAAGAATTCGAATGAATACAAAATCAATCCAAAGACGTTCGTTTTTGGTTTAGATTGGAATGAAATTGTTTGCGCCAGCGTTATATATAACTGATGACTTTTAAACGAGGTACAAAAAAGAATTATCAGACTAGTCAGATTTAATAAAAAAGATGACCATAAAATGATTTAGATTGCTGTGGAAGCAGTGAGCAACGTGAGGACTGTTGTTGGACTTGGTATAGAAGACAATATTTACAAATCTTATGTAAATGCAATGGAACCTTCTTTCAAAGCAGCGAAGATAAATACTCATTACAGAGGTTTGGTTTTCGGTTTAGCTCGATCCATCATATATTTTGCTTATGCTGTTTGCATGTATTATGGAGGATACTTAATAAAAAACAGTAATCTCTACTATGCCAACGTTTTTAAGTAAGTGCGAAGTAACGAATATGCTTTTCCAAAGAGAGGAAAATAATACTTTATATATAAGAAATAATAGATCATCTTAATTTTTTAAAATAAATATAATATTACAGAGTTTCTCAAGCACTCATTATGGGCACAGTTATGGTTGCAAATGCATCTGCATTCGCGCCAAACGTTCAAAAGGGATTACTCGCCGCTGCAGAAATACTTAATCTTTTTGAACGTGTACCAAAAGTTCAGGATGTCAAAAACGCTGAAGAAATCGATGAGGTAATAGTAATTGTTGATAGCACTAGTTTACTAATTTCATTGAAATTTAGAACAGCTTAGTATGTTTTCAATTATTTTTTAAGAATTCAGATGGTAGTGATGTGCAGTACAAAAATGTAGCATTTGAATATCCATCGAGACCCGGAGTTCGAGTCTTGAATGACTTAAACCTTGAGGTACCACCTGGAAAAACCGTGGCATTAATTGGTACTAGCGGTTCTGGGAAAAGCACCCTTATTCAGTTACTTGAGAGGTTCTATGATCCCATTTCCGGAGAAGTGGTAAAATTATTTTATAACAATTAATACATTACTGGATACAAAGAGTAGATTTCAGTAGAAAAAAAACGTGACTAAGAGAATATAAATTCAAGTGCGCCTAAAATCTAACGTCACAGATTTTCTATTAAGAAAAGACTTTTTACAATATAAAGATGTCTTTCTTATTTAGAAATTCAGTGGCACGTATTTTTTATCAATGAAATAAAACATAAACAATACATATGTATTCAAAACGAAAATTTACAAATTTAAACTTTCTTGAAGTAAATAATGTCTTTTAAAAGCAACCATTAAAAGAACATTATTTTTTTCACTGAAAATATATTATTTTTTTTATTTATAGGAATTTGATACTAAAAATATATCAAATGTGACACAAGCATCACTAAGAATGCAGATGGGGTTGGTGTCTCAAGAACCAACACTTTTTGCGAGAACAATTTCGGAAAATATAGCTTACGGCGATAATACGAGAGAAGTGCCAATGTCAGAAATTATCGCAGCAGCGAAGAAAGCCAATGTTCATAATTTCGTTTCATCCTTGCCTCTTGGATATGACACGAAATTAGGAGATAGGGGAACTCAACTTTCCGGTGGTCAAAAACAAAGAATTGCGATTGCCAGAGCTTTAATTAGAAATCCTAAGGTTCTTTTACTTGATGAAGCCACATCCGCACTTGATTCTGAAAGTGAAAAGGTACCATTTTATTTGCATAGCTTTAATTTTCTAGAAGCGTATTTTTGTGGTTTAAATATATAATATTATGAATAAAAAAATCATTTTCAGATCGTTCAAGCAGCATTAGACGAAGCAAAAGAAGGTCGAACCTGCATTCTTATTGCTCACCGGCTTTCTACAGTAGAAAATGCCGACAAAATATGTGTCGTGAATAGTGGCGTGGTCGCTGAAAGTGGTAGTCATAAAGAATTGATTGAAAAGAAAGGCCTTTATTATGAATTGTTATGTTTGCAGAATGTAGGAAGATAATACTTTAGAGATTCTAATTAACATTAAATGTCATACGTCCAAAAGAAAAAAGTCGACTGATTTTATAGAATGTTTCAAACATAAATCACTCATGTTAAGTTTCAAAGTCTGCAAGTTTTTCTTTTGGATGACTCATTTCATAAATATTGAATATTCATAATTTTGTATAATAAAACTGTAAATAGCAATAAATGTGCAATAATAGGGACTTATTTAAAACTCAATAAACGTATTGGTCGCTTCTTGATTGAAATACATTTTTATATTTATTCTAAGTAGTATTTTGTTTCGAAAAAATTATTTATCAGCGCTTTTTATCTTCAAGGGATATTAAGCACACTTAGTTTTCAAAACGTGAAATTTCTTTGAAATTAGACGTTTAGAGAATAATATATGTATACTTAAGAAGTGTATATTTACGATTTTTATGATCAAATACTTATATCATTCCCTAATAAAGCGTGAAACATACTGAAGAATCATAGATTTACAAGTATAAGTTAAAAAAGGTAATTACACACGTACTTATGCTCAAACACTCAAAGCGTAATTCCGAAAAGTTATATAAACTACAAATCAGTAACTATTCACTAGTCACACGCTCGTGCGCAGGAAATCCGATTCATTTGTTACATTATTTTTCATGTTAGTTTAGAAACACCTCACATTTCTCCTGCCAGAACGCCATGTTCTTAATAGAAAAGCTCATTTCTCTTGCAAGTAGTGTCATGACTTTTAAATTTAGTGTAACTGCAAATCCCGTGCAAAATCTGGTAATTAAAATTCAATATTTTGCTTTCTATTTTCTCTAATAACTCCTCTCTTATAAAGGAGGCAGAGGATTTAGTGATCACTTTTTATATTCAAATTTTAATTGTTATCAATCTTTTTAATCTCACTAAATCCCAAGTGTCAAATTTTCATCTAAAAGTGTACCTCAAAGCGTTAAACAATGGGAAAACAATTGAAAAATTTACAACTGCACTCACATATTCGTAAGAAGATGTAAATTACTTTTCTACTCTGCAATTGATCCACACTTCTGGATCAAAAATTGACATCCTGAAATGAAACAGTTTATTGAAAAACGTTAGATTTTCTTTACTTAAATATTTTTCCGGAATCATTTAACGACACTTTAGATAATTATGCAAAGTTGGAGAAAAAGAATTTTAAAACTGCATGCAAAATATATAGTAAAAATATGTAAACTAATTTTGCAAGAGATAAAATTTTTTGGTTTTAATTTTATGATTTTTTTCGGAATACTTGATACTGCTCTTGCTTTCAGAAAAGTATCATAAGTCTTCAGCATTTTTAAAACTATAAATTTTCTGATACTCAAGGTTTAAGTAACATATACAATTTCAATCATGATAATAAATTCTTAATTCAATTATCATGAATAATAAATTCAATAATAATAATAATAATAATAAATATTAATAATAATAATAATAATAATAATAATAATAATAATAATAATAATTAATAATAATAATAATAATAATAATATTAACAATAAATAATATTAATAATAATAATAATAATAAATATTCAATAATAATAAATTATCATGATAATAAATTCTTAATTCAATTATCAACCAATTCAATAAATTCTTCAATTCAATAATCAATTCTTAATTTATACATTATTGTAAACAAGTAAATAAATTTTAGCATATTCAGTCTGAATCATTTTTTTATGAATCCCAGGGTGAAACTTCCTGTGAAATATATAAAAAAAAATAATAATTCTTGATGTATTTTTGTATTTATAAAATAAATTTAAAAAAAAAATAATTATATCTAAATTATTGCAATCGCTTTAGCAATCTCGCATGTTTATTCATATATAGTCGTTTGTCAATGTCGAAAACAAAATGTTATTTTACCTTTTGTTATGACACGCAATAAAATCTCGTAAAATCTCATATCATAATGAAAGAATATTATAGAAGATTTAACAGTTACATAATAAAAAAATTATTTTTCGATGAAAGAAATCAGAATATTTTATAAATTTTGGCACTTAAATAAGCCTTTCATCTTACCATTAAAAAAGATTAAAACTATAATAAAAATAACTTTAAAAAGAAAATATTCTTCCAGTTTGCTTTTGCGACAACATGGGAAGTATTTCTAATGTTCATAGCAGTATTATGCAGTATTGGAACCGGATTATCAGTTGCCTGGAATCTGCTTATGTTTGGAGACTTGGTGGGTGCAATGGTGGGTGCAGAATTAATTAATGCCTTTAAATCTATGGGGCTAGACGTCACAGGACTTGTTGCGACAGATACTATGGATTCTGTGACGAATTTTGCTGTTGGCACTACAGTCGTTGGTAGTGTCATGTTGACACTAACTTACATCAGTATTTCCTTGTTTAATTACACTTCTCAAAGGCAAATCTTCAGAGTCAGGACAATGTACTTCAGATCAATTTTACATCAAGATATTAGTTGGTATGATGTCATGAACAGTGGTGAAGTTGCTAGTAGATTAACTGAGTAAGTTCATTCATTTTCTATAAAATTATGTAGATATTGTTTAACATCTTGATATCCTTTAAATTCATTCTAAATGTCTTGGAATCGTTTAAAATGTTCCAAAATCTCTTGGATTTCATTAAAATCACGGAGAAAAATAGAAGTCAGCAGTTTAGTAACGATTGCACAAATTCTGTACTAATAAGTACTTTTATTATAGGACAGAGTCCAAAAATAGGGTAATCATTCCTATAAAAAGATTAGGATTGATTACCGTATTTTTGGACTCTGTCCTATAATAAAAGTACTTAATACAGAATTTTTTGCGATCGTTACTAAACTGCTGACTTCCATTTTTCTCCGTGATGTCTTAAAATCTGTAAATTTGATGTCATTCTAAATTAAAAACCATATTCCAAGTGATCAATTTGATTTTGACTGATATATTTGATGTTTCAGAGACATAATAAAATATGAAGAGGGAATTGGAGAAAAATTTATAATGTTCTTTCACAATTGCTTTGCCATTTTTGGCTGTATAGGTCTTGCTTTCCACAACGGATGGAAACTTGCTCTCATTTGTATGGCTCCGTTTCCTGTTATGGTTATATTCATTTACAAGATAACAAAGGTAATTAAAACTGAGATCCCCTCTCACAAATGTCATGCACAATTAGAATAAATTGTTCATTCTTAATCGTGCAGGCCACATCCGCAATAGTAGGTAAAAAAATCGAAGTTTATGCGTTAGCAGGATCCATAGCTGAAGAAGCTTTGAGTGCGATACGTACAGTGCTTGCTTTTGGGGGTGAAAAGTTTGAATATGTTAGGTATACAACGAATTTATACAAGACCTACAGGAACAATATTAAAAAAAGTTTTTTAAGTGGACTGCAATTTGGTTTACTTTGGTTTTTCATCTACATCACATATTCGGGTGCATTTCGATACGGAGTCAATTTAATTTTGGAAGAGAGATATCTTCCTTTTGGATCACAAGTTTATACACCGAAATCGATGGCTACGGTATAAAATAATTATTTTATTCTAAAAATTTGTATATATTATTATAATCAAACTACATAAATGTTATTGAGTTCAATTAATTGTTTATTTTTCAATGAAGATCTTCTTCAGTATGACGATGGCAACTGTAAATATGAACATCGCTGCTACGTTTATAGATACATTTACTACTGCGAAGGCTGCAGCTGTAAACATTTTTTCTGTTATTAAACGAAAGTCAAATATTGATAGCTCATCTCCTCACGGATTAAAGCCTGAGGATTTTGAAGGTGAAATTGAGTTCAAAAATGTTTCATTTAGATATCCTTCAAGACCTTTCGTCAAGGTACGATATAATTGATAATTTTTTCATTAATAAAAAGAAAAAGAATTAATACAGTTTTACTTTTTTTAGCACTATCTGAATATTCTTAATTTCAGATACTCAACAAATTGAGTTTTACAATAAACAAAGGAGAAACCGTAGCAATCGTTGGAAACTCTGGCTGTGGAAAATCTACTTGTATTCAACTTTTGCAACGATTCTATGATTCAGAAGGACAGGTATTGAAAAAAATTATGAAATAGAATTTAGAAATTAAATTTTCATCTTATCCATTTATTTAGAAAATAATTTCATAATTGTGACAAAAATATTTATTTCTTCGCCTAATTTGAAAAAAGTAATATTTTAGATCTTAATAGACGGGTTCAATATTCAAAATCTGAACGTCAAGTGGTTCAGAAGTCATATAGGAGTAGTTGGACAGGAACCAATTCTTTTCGACACAACAGTTGCAGAAAATATTCGTTTTGGAGATGTTAATGCATCATTGGAAAACATCATACTTGCTGCAAAAGAAGCTAATGCCCATGATTTCATAATGAAATTGCCAAACGTAAGTTTTGATTGAAAGAAACAAATCTCGTGCTTTTCAACTGACAGAGAATTCATTCAGTTTAATTGTTTTCAAAGCAATACAACACACTCGTAGGTGAAGGGGGCACAAACATTTCTGGGGGCCAAAAGCAAAGAATTGCTATAGCGAGAGCCTTGATTAGAAATCCAAGAATTTTGCTTCTTGATGAAGCTACATCAGCACTTGATACTCGAAGTGAAGCTAAAGTGCAAGCTGCTCTGAACAAAGTAAACTTTATTTTATTTATTATTTAGAATTTTTAAAATAATTGTTAATTAGTTTCTTTCCTTTTTAGGCACATAAAGGAAGGACCACTATCATCGTTGCTCACAGATTATCCACAATAAGAAGGGCTGACAAAATAATTGTGTTATCGAACGGAACAGTTGTTGAAACAGGAAATCATGATTATTTGATGACTCTAAAGGGCCATTATTATTCTCTCGTCACAGCTCAGGTAAAAGGGAGAATTTCATTCTAAAAAATGTGTAACTTATAGTTAGGGAATTACAAATTAATTATACAAAATTTTAGGCCACTGATTTTATTGAGTCAATCACTGGTGAATTGAAGAAAACACAGTGTACTGTAAAAAGTGAAATTGACAGTGAATCAACTTCCACAAACGAGGTAACAAATACCCTGTCCCCATATTGTATATAAAAAATATTTGTAATTTCTGTACGAATATCTCAAACACAATATGGAGAAAGGAATTACAATATTTATAGGCGTAGCCAGAAGCTTTTTTTTCTTTTTAAAAAAAAAATTAATATTCTGAATGAACAAGCTCTCAAATTTATTCTAAATCTTCTATTGGTTAGTACTTAGTCGTACTTTACTTATATAAGGTACAAAATCTCTGGCGACGTTTAAAGTTTACGTTACGTATTTGTGCATGAACATGCACAAAAGCTCAAAATTATAGATTTTGAACGAGGAGGATGACACAATCTCATCAAAAAAGGCTTCAACCATGAAGATTTTAAGTTTGAGTAAACAAGAGTGGCCGTATTTAATTCCTGCCTGTTTAGCTTCGATAATTGTTGGCTGTTCTCCTCCGGTGTTTTCTATTCTCTTTGGGGATGTTGTGGGAGTAAGTGTAATTCACATAAACAAATCTATTTTGTCTATTTCTTTCATTTGGCTTTACAGTCCCTATTTTCTCCAGGAACTTGCGGATCCAGATCCCGAAGAAATTAGAAGTCGTACAGACATTTACTGCACATATTTTCTAGCTGCCGGTGTAATTATTGGTGTGACTAATTTCGCACAAGTTAGTTAACATTCTTGATATATTTTTCATACTTGTTATAAAACGTATCTGCAGACAAATAGGCGTTTATTTATACTAATGTACTAAATCCCAAGGTATCAAATTTTGATCCAGAAGTGCATCAAAGCGTTGTATGTACCAGTATGTACAACAATGGAAAAATAATTGAAAAATTATATGTACATACGTTCACATATGCCTATGTAGATGTCAATTGTTTTTCCATTGTGTGACGCTTTAATAATCCTCTTTTGAATACAAAATTGACATCCTGGGATTTAGTGTTAATGGAAAACCGTTTAATTTTAGATTTTTCTTTTCGGCGTTGCAAGTGAATGTTTAACACTCAGATTACGAGGTTTAATATTTAAAACCATGCTCCGACAAGAGATAGGATGGTTCGATAATCGCTCAAATGGCACAGGAGCTCTGTGCTCGAAATTATCTGCAGATGCGGCAGCTGTCCAGGGAGCAACAGGAGTAAGGATTGGAACCATGATTCAATCATGTAGTACCATCCTATTATCCGTTGGTCTCTCTGTTTACTATGATTGGAGATTGGGTTTGGTCGGTACAGCTTTTATTCCTTTAATCTTAGTCACAACACACCTGCAGAGCGTAATGTTCAGGAAGGAAACGTTCAATTACCACAAGGATTTAGAGACTTCGACAAAAGTACATTTAATTTATTTTTCAAGTGTCTTGCACTTCAGTAGTTTTTTTTTTAATCGAATATTTTTATGTTACTCAGATTGCAGTCGAAGCTGTGAGTAATATTCGGACCATTGTTGGTCTTGGGGTTGAAGAAATTTGCTACAATTCTTATGTAGAAGCAATGATACCATCCTTTGAACTTGCTAAAAGAAACATTCATGTAAGGGGTCTTGTTTTTGCACTCGCCAGGTCAGTTGTGTATTTTACGTATGCAGCATGCATGTATTATGGAGGGAATTTGATGAAAACAGAAAAACTGCATTACTCAAGTGTTTTCAAGTAAGTGAAAATAACAATATTATATAATTTCTTTCGGATATATCTTTAATTACATCTGAGAATAAATAAAATTATTGTAGAGTCTCTCAGGCACTTATAACTGGAACGGTTATGGTAGCTAATGCATCTGCATTTGCCCCTAATTTTCAAAAAGGATTGCAAGCTGCTGGAGATATTATTGCTCTTTTAGAACGGGAGCCAAGAATTCAAGATCCAATGTATGCTGCTAAAAATGAAGAGGTAAAATCATATGAAATGATAAATAATATCAAATATAAGTAATAAGTCGAATAGGAACTATGATTATGTATTAGTTTATATATATAATAAATTATGTGTTTTTTTCAGAGCACCAATGATTGTGTAAAGTACAAAAACGTCGTTTTTGAATATCCGACTAGATCTGGGATTCGTGTTCTGGACGAACTTAATCTGGATGTACCATCCGGGAAAACCGTAGCATTAATCGGTGCTAGTGGTTGTGGGAAAAGCACAATTGTGCAATTACTAGAAAGGTTTTACACTCCTATTTCAGGAACAGTGGTAAATATTTCAGTTCCTTTAGTCATTGTAAAATAGCCAGCTTTTCATAAATTAGAGTGATTCTTATTCGAATTTGTTCTGCCGTCATTTTCCCACAAACATAATGTTTATCATATTACAGGAACTGGACGAAAAAGACATAGATACTGTAGCACAATCGTTTTTAAGAATGCAATTGGGATTGGTATCACAAGAACCAACATTATTTGCTCGAAGCATTGCAGAAAATATTGCTTATGGAGATAATACCAGACAAGTGCCAATTTCAGAGATTATCGCAGCAGCAAAAAAAGCCAATGTGCATGATTTTATTTCCTCTTTACCACTTGGATATGAGACGAAACTCGGAGACAGAGGTACTCAACTTTCTGGAGGACAAAAACAGAGAATTGCCATTGCCAGAGCCCTTATTAGAAATCCAAAAATTTTATTACTGGATGAAGCTACTTCTGCTTTGGATCCAGAAAGTGAAAAGGTGATTCTAATCATTGATGCGATTGATTTATAAATCATTTTATTAAAAATCGTACAAATGGCGATATTAAAAAATTAAAATTTATATTTTTAGATTGTCCAAGCAGCACTAGATAATACCAGAGAAGGCAGGACTTGTATTCTAATAGCACATAGGCTTTCAACTGTGGAAAATGCTGACAAAATATGTGTTTTAAGTTGTGGCCAAGTTGTCGAAAGCGGCACCCATAAAGAGTTAATCGCAAAAAAGGGGATGTATTACGAATTACTGTGTTTACAAAATGGGCGTAGATAATAAAATCCATTATAGGAAATACTAATTAATGCACGAAACACTTTTATAATGTACATATTGTATCATTATTTACTCCTCCCTTACGAAGAAAAATTATAGGAAAATTGCAATAATTGTAATATTGTACATAATATTATTATATACAGGATTGAAATAATCTATAAACTCGCAAAAATTATGGAATATAGAATTATTAAAAAATATATAATATCAACATTAAAAATCTCTTTAAAATTTATGAAAACCAACATTTATTATTAAATATTCTTTTTTAAATATACATTAGAGATTTAAAGAATGCCAATGTAGTTTAAATATACTTAAACACAGTAAATTTGTAGACAAAGAAGATATCTGTAAATTATAAGTGTATTTATAACCATTTGGCGTTATCGTCATGTGTGTATGTTAATGAACATGAGGATCTAAAGAGGAAGCTAGAATCGAAGTTCAGCGCGTAAAATATTACAGGTAAGAATTTCATATCTGCTCGTAGATCATTTATTTGACCATAAATAGCAGTGAAAAGTGATTAATTCATTCTATAAGCTAAAAGTACACTGCAAATTTTATTATTCATAAACATAATTTGAAATTTGAATTTACTCTTCAGGAACTTCTGATTTTTACCCAAAATGAGATTAAAATGCAAAATTATAAAGTTACTATCTCTTCATAAACGTGTCACAATTCCATGGATTAGTCGGCCTGTAAATCCAGTACAATATTTAGTAAGTAAAATTAATAATTTTATTTCGTGTACTTACTTTAAGACATTCTGAATTTACAATTATTATATCTACTAAGAAGAACTCCTGTCTGACCAAGCAAGTCCATTTCTACTTGCTATATTAAAATTTCATTTCTAAGTTACCTTTTCTACTGAAAACAACATTTTAAATTAAATGTTTCTGAAAATTTTTAGAAATAAATGAAACTATTTGTGAAAAACATTCTTTTACAAAAATATTTTTATTTGTAACTATATTTATATAAATTAATATAAACCTTTATATAAATTGAATTAAAAAATTCGTAGGTATCTTGAAATATAATTATCAGAGTGAATGATAATTCTTGCAATAATATGTGACGTAAGAATTGCTAGTATTTCTAATTATTTTTTAAATAAAAGGAAGTGTTTAGAAGTGGTAGGCACAAAGTCAAGTTCGTAATACACTATACCTGTACGACCTTTATCTACTGAAGTGACATTCAAATTATCATAAATGATAGTGCAAAATAGTGAACAATATACGTCATTTCTGTAGAATCCTACAATCGCAAACTTCCTCCTTTTATCAAAATATACAATCGTTACGTACGACACAAAAAGAAAAACAAAAGAAAATTTTTAGTGCAGATTATAGACACTCACGTACGCGGTACACTTAATTGGATTATATTAATTTTCACTGGGCAATATTTAAATTTATCATGTGAAAACATAAAGCCTTGTTCGAAAATTAATTATTTTTACAAATAAAGTATTTATGTTGAAAAATAGCGTTTCTTCGTTTTTTATCAACAACCTTGTGAGTAAAATTCAACTTTAGTGTTTTGTTTCAATAATCGTAGGTGTACCACATTATAATCAAAAATTAAAAACAATTTTTAAATGTTAAATATTAAGATTTGAATTAACTATGTCAATATAAAATCTCCTTAAATGTATATGGGCATATCCACGAAAAGTGTCATTTTCTCTCTCAAAAAAGTTAAAAAATAAATCTTAAAGCACACTTTTCAAACTTCTTTCCTACATTCTACATACATATAGAAACTCATTTTTTAGGGTGGTAAATAACTTTGCGCATGCGCGCAGTTTGCACAAAATATTGAAACAAATAAGTCCATCAATTTAATTGAATTAACAATATTTTTGAAATTGAAGGTGAAATAGGATTGTTTTTCCTTCTGAAATGTTCAGGATACTTTTCAGTAGTGTGTAAATTACTCTATTCTTGATTACAAATATATAAAGAGTATCTGAAACTAAATAATGCGGACTTTTCTAAGTTTTTTGTTCAAGTACAGTGAAATACGTAGATGGTTTTAAAGAGAAATGAATATATGTAGCTTTTTTTAAACATTTTATACATGACAAGAAGCGTGGTCGAAGTGTGGTTGGCTCTTTCTGATGCCAAAATAATTGTCGCGATTGCATCGTGTTAGGCATAGGGTTTAAATTGAATTTTAATTCAAATTTAATTTAATTTGATTTAAATTAACTTACGATAGTAAGTTATTAATTAAGTTATAAATTATTATATCACACAATATTCTGAAAATTGTATTTAATTATATTAAATCATAGATACTAGATATCAAAATTACAATATAGATACAATATAATATACTATATAATAATATTACTCTATCTCTGATTAAAAATTGGTTAAAAATTGTATCAATTATAGTTTTTTATTATTAAACTAATATTTTTAATCCAATATTTAAAAAAAAAATAAAAATATTTTCTTCAACTTTCCTTTAATTCAATTTCATATTAAAGGCTTAACTTGTTATAATAATGACGCTTTTACTTACCGAAAATTTCATAAAAAATTGATTTTTTATTATTAATTTTGATTAGACTAATGTTAGTTTGCGAAAAACTTTTCTCTTTTCAAATAAAAAAACTTTTTCGTCCAAAAAATATTTTCAGACAAGTAATTCTACAGAAAAAAGTAATATTTTTCCATTATTTGCCTATTTTTTGTAATATTTCAAAATATTCTGAACTTTTGAAAAAAATGTCTATACAAAAGTTATTCCTTTCAAAAAAACGGAACTTTCTTGTATAATAAATTTTTTTGTAGGCATTTAACTTTTGAAGAAAAATAATTTTTTTACTTTTTTTAACTGTAATTTGTACATAATTCACATGATTTTTGAGGCACACAATTTTCCTTTTGCGGACGTATTTTTGCAACCGAAATACACCAAATCCAATAGAAAATTTTATCTTAACTTGATGCACGCGATTTGTACAGCTGCTATAGCGCTGGAGTGGACATTTTCGCAAAAAATTTGGAGTGGACATTTTAGCCTTAAATTGGGCATAACTTTTGCGCGCATTGCGATTTTGGTTTTATATGTGGTAAACTTTTTCGCCCCAACATACTGCTTAATTTTCGTGAGCACAGAAAAGTGTGCTGCAAGTATTTTTCGAGTAAAGTACGACGATGGAGTGGACATTTTTTCGACAAAATCAAAATTTTCGATATTTCAATGTGTGTTACTTCTATAATTTTGAGAGCACATGCTTTTCCCTTATGTGGTGTCTAATGGCAACCAAAATATAGCAAAAAATCGAAAGATTTTTTACCTAGGTGGTTGCGCGCATTTTCTACAGTTCCAGACCCAGGAGTGGACATTTAAATCGTGAAAGCGGTGACGCGACTTTGAGATTTTCTTGCTGAGTTATAAATCAAAGCACAGTGTCAAAATCAATGAAATTTCAGTAGTCTATGTTCCACTGAACTAGCATGATATTTTTTAGAATTTTCAAACCATGTGCGCAAAATCTGTGAGCATGCAAAACACTCAATTCGTAGGTGGTGTCAAATATTATATAGGTATATTTTTGGGATTTTATTCACCGGTTATGTGTTATATCTTTTTATGAGGATTTCTGTAATGACTGTAAGCTTTTGTTTCTACTTCAGGGAGTTTGTTTGTAAATTTTTGTGCGGTTTAACTTGTATTTTAAGTTCAGATTTGCCTATAATGCAACGGTGACAGAAAAATGACACTTTTCGTGGATATACCCATATAATATATGCTTTACAATTTCACGAAATTAATTTAATAAGCAACCAAAATTTTCAGTTTCGTTATGCAACAAAATGGGAAATGTTCCTCATGCTTATTGGAGGGTTTTGCAGTATTGTGACAGGATTAGCAGTGCCATGGAATGTGCAAATGTTTGGAAAATTGGTTGGCGGAATGGTTGATGCCCAATTAGTGAGTGCATTTAAAGCAATTGGTATAGATATTTCAGGATATATCGTAACAGACGTCATGGAATCTGTGACAAATTTTGCAATTGGCACTAGTATCGTTAGCTGCATAATGTTGGGACTTACATATGTTAGCATTACTCTTTTTAATTACACTTCTCAAAGACAAGCTTTTCGAATAAGAACAATGTACTTGAAATCTATTTTGCATCAAGATATCAGTTGGTATGACATCATGAGTTGTGGTGATGTTGCAAGCAGATTAACAGAGTAAGGAGATTATATTTTATATTTATTTATTTATTTTATATTAAATTTACCTATATTTAAAATCCCCTAAAATGTTGTACTCTTTTTGTATTTGAATATTTTTAATTATCCAAGAAAAGTTTGCCGCGGGCGAAATATTCCTCGTTATATTTAATTTAAATTTTCAGAGATGTCATAAAACTAGAGGATGGAATTGGCGAAAAATTTGTCATGTTTCTGCATAATTTTTTCGCAGTTATTGGTTGCATTCTTCTTGCGTTTTATAACGGCTGGAGGCTTGCCAGTATTTGTATTGTTCCATTCATTATTATTGTTTTAATCCTTTATGCTGTAGCAAAGGTAATAATTTAATTTAATATTGTTTTTAATATAACTTATAATAATAAAATTATATAATGATATTTTATGATGATAATAATAAGGCAACAGCAATAATAACTCGAAAGGAAGTAGACGTATATGCAACAGCAGGATCTATAGCAGAAGAAGCGTTTTCAGCAATTCGTACAGTCGTAGCTTTTGGGGGTGAAAAATCAGAATTTCTTAGATACACATCGAATCTTTCATCAACCTATAAAAATAATATTAAGACTGTTTTAATAACCGCACTGGAATTTGGTTTAATTTGGCTATCTACATACATAAGTTACTCTTTCGCATATTGGTATGGAGTTGAATTAATTTTGAAAGAAAGATCACTTCCTATAGGAACTCAAAGTTTTACACCATCATCTATGGCAACGGTAAGATTAATATTAAAATATTAAAGTTTAATTCCAGTTACGAAATAATGATAATAAATGATAAGAAAGTATGTAATAATCATTTTTTCAATAAAGGTCTTCTTCAGCGTCATGATGGCAACTGTAAATTTGTGCTCAAGTGCCGTGTACGTTGAAACATCTGAAATTTCAAAAGCAGCTGCTGTCAAAGTTTTTGATGTTATTGAGAGAAATTCGATTATTAACAGTTTATCTCTAAAAGGCTTGAAGCCGCCAGATATTGGCGGTTCTATAGAATTTAAAAATGTATGTTTCGAGTATCCTTCGAGGCCTGAAATTAAAGTAAGTTCCGGAGAGACAGTTTTAAGATAATATTTAAACGTTTCCTGGAATATATTGTTTATTATACTTTTAGGTCTTGAAAAATTTAAATTTCTCGATTAAGAAAGGAGAAACCGTAGCATTAGTTGGCAGTTCCGGATGTGGAAAGTCCACTTGTGTCCAACTTATGCAACGTTTTTATGACATCACTGCAGGACAGGTACTTTGGAGTTTCTAATTTAACTAATAATTTATTATTTTTATTATTAAATATTTGTCTACTTGTTGTTTAATAATTTTGAAAATTATTTTAGATTTTAATAGACGGATATGATTTACGAGATCTGAATGTAAAATGGTTTAGAAATCAATTGGGAACAGTTGGCCAAGAACCAATACTTTTTGATACAACAGTCGCAGAAAATATTCGTTATGGAAATATTAACGCATCAATGGAGCAAATTGTATTCGCAGCGAAAGAAGCAAACGCTCATAATTTCATCATGAAACTACCATGTGTAAGTATTTTGCTTGAAAAACAATTTTTTATTCTCAGTTTTAAAGAATTTATTGTAAATTGACATTTTCTTTTTTAAATTGACATTTTTGTACTTTAAGCAATACGAGACAGTCGTAGGTGAAGGAGGAACAAAAATCTCTGGAGGCCAGAAACAGAGAATTGCAATAGCGAGAGCTTTAGTTCGAGATCCAAAATTTTTACTTCTTGATGAAGCTACGTCAGCACTTGACACAAAAATGGAGGCTAAAGTTCAAGCTGCACTAGACAAGGTAATTGAAAAATATAATATTTAAAATACATACATACATATATCGTAAATTTTGAAAGGGTTCTTTGAAAATACATAATAAATATTTTATTTTATTAGGTACACAAAGGAAGAACGACGATCATTGTTGCTCATAGATTAACAACGATTCGAGGAGCTGACAAAATAATTGTCTTGAAAAATGGAGAAGTTATAGAAGAAGGCAATCATGATTATTTAATGGGATTAAAAGGCCACTATCATTCACTTGTCACAGCTCAGGTAAAAATACAAATTTCGACAAGTGAGTTCACTTTTCATAAAGAATTTCCCCTAATATTCATATTATTATTGATTATTTTTCAAAAATAGGCAACAGATATTTCGGAAATGTATACTGGAGAAGTAAAAAGATCAATCGAGAAAAAGGAATCATTGGAAATAGCTGACGATGAATCCAGTACCATATCTGAGGTATTTTGCATATATTATAATAAAACATTTTTCATAAAGTGAGCCAAAGTAATGTTAAAAGAAAAATTGTAGGTTTCATATGGAGCGGCAAATGTTGAATCGCTGGAAACAGTTTCAACACTGAAAATTTTAGAATTGAGCAAACCAGAATGGTTTTACATACTTCCGGCCTGTCTCGCGTCCATAATTGTTGGTTGCTCTCCCCCATTATTTTCCACCTTTTTCGGGGATGTGATAGACGTGAGTCATTTTATTTTACTGTTGGATTCAGTCTTTCAAAATTTTCATAAAACTAACTGTAAGCATTTTTTTAATTTATAGGAATTATCGGGCCCAGATTCGGACTTAATTCGCAGTCGGACAAAAATATATTGCACGTATTTCGTATCCACTGGTGTATTAATTGGTGCATCCAATTTCTTTCAGGTCAGTTTATATTATAATGTACATTTTTATAAAATCTACGGAATCTATCAGGAAATACCAGCTAAATTTCTGTTAGTTGATTATAAAAATTCTCGTTTTCAGTATTTGCTCTTTGGTATTGCCAGTGAATGTTTGACGTTGAGATTACGAGGCCTGATTTTTCAAGCAATGTTGCGACAAGAGATAGGTTGGTTCGATGATCCAGTAAATGGAACAGGAGCTCTTTGCTCTAAATTGTCTACAGAAGCGGCAGCTGTTCGAGGTGCAACTGGTCAACGAATTGGAATCATTGTTCAATCCTATAGTACGATCGTAATATCAATTGCTATGTCTATTTACTATGAATGGAGACTAGGACTAGTAGGAACAGCTTTCATCCCATTAATTCTCGTCACAGGGTATCTACAAAACTTGATGTACAGAAAGGAAACCCTCAGCTATCACAAAGACCTCGAAACATCAACAAAAGTTAGTTACTCCCTAACTTTTTTTTTATATATATTTTAATTACAATCATCACTGGTCATCATCTATTCACCTTTTTAATGACAATGGGCACTGCAGTGATGACTCTAATTACTAAATATGTTTTCCATATTATTAAAAACCAATAATCCAAATACTTTTATTACAGCTTGCTGTAGAAGCGGTGAGCAACATACGAACTGTAGTGGCTCTTGGAATAGAGGAAACCCTTTACAATTCATATGTAGGAGCAATGAAACCTTCATATGCACTTGCGAAAAAAAATACTCATTTTCGTGGTTTGATTTTTGCTTTGGCCAGATCTGTCTCTTATATTGCTCTTGGGACCTGTATGTATTATGGGGGATATTTGATGGAACAAAAGGACTTGCATTATTCAACTGTTTTCAAGTATTTATCTTGTTTTTTTTTTTTGAATGCTAAGTACTTAATGCTTTGAAAACATTCGTTAATAATTATTATGAGAAAAATTCTTTAGGGTTTCCCAGACACTTATTATGGGAACTGTTATGGTCTCTAATGCGTCTGCATATGCTCCCAACGTTCAAAAAGGATTGCAAGCTGCTGCAAATATTATTTCGATTTTAGGACGAAAGCCAAAAATTCAAGATCCATTTTATATTTCGAAAAATGATGAGGTAAGTTAGTAAACTAAATAGTACATAGTTCGGAAATACATCATATAGCTTTATTCGTTTTAGGAATTCTGTGGAGAAGTAAAGTATAAAGACGTTGTATTTCAATATCCTACGAGAAGTGGTGCTCGAGTTTTAGATTACTTCAATTTGGAAGTACCTACCGGAAAAACTATTGCATTAATTGGTTCTAGTGGTTGTGGGAAAAGCACAATTATTCAAATATTGGAAAGATTTTATGATCCCATATCAGGAACAGTGGCAAGTTATTTTACTTAAAAAATTAACATAAGGGACACATTAGAAAACAAAATTTGAAAAAAAAGCTAGAAAAATAGTATTTATTATCAATACTCTGTTTTCTTTTGTAGAAATTGGATAATAAGGATATAGAATCAATGTCTTTAGCTTTTTTGAGAATGAACTTAGGATTAGTATCTCAAGAACCAACGCTTTTTGCAAGGACAATTGCTGAAAATATTGCTTATGGCGATAATACAAGACAAGTACCAATGGGGGATATAATCGCGGCGGCAAAACAAGCAAATGCACATGAATTTATCTCATCCTTGCCTTTTGGATATGAAACTAAACTTGGAGATAGAGGAACTCAAATTTCTGGGGGTCAGAAACAAAGAATTGCAATTGCCAGAGTTCTTGTTAGAAATCCCAAAATTCTTTTATTAGATGAAGCTACATCGGCACTCGACTCGGAAAGTGAAAAGGTATAAGTTATAGCATTTAAATTAAAAATTTGCCAAACTCAAATATAAATTGTTAAAGCTGAGATATATTCTCCAATTAAAATATTAATTTTAGATTGTCCAAGCAGCACTAGATAAGACAAGGGAAGGTAGGACTTGTATTTTAATAGCACATAGGCTTTCAACTGTAGAAAATGCTGATGTAATATGTGTTATAAGTGACGGCCAAGTTGCTGAAAGTGGTACCCATAAAGAGTTGCTCGAAAAAAAAGGATTATACTACGAATTAGTGTATTTACAAAATGGAAGAAAGTAATAGCTAATTCAATACCAATAGCGTAAATAAAATTTTGTGAAAAATTACATTCAAAAACTGCATTGAAAATTTAAAAATATTATAAATAAACTTTAAAACTGAAATTTCCGTTAATATTAGATATTCTTCAAATTATTTTAACAATATTGTTAAACATTTGTACACGATTTTAAACTTTTATCCTTTTATCAAATTATATTCAATTACAATTCTGAGAACTTAGAAAGTATTAAAAAATGTGTCCTTAAACTTACACTCGACATATTGATTTAGTCATTTTTATTATCCTGATTTTTTATTGATACGAGTTGAGTGAGATTTTAACCACTGTACAAGATCTTCGTTATTCTCTTCTTTTGCATAAGATACACATTTTTTGTACGATTTACTATTCTTCATCAAAGAACACCCTAAACATAAAAAAAACTTTGTCTGTTATTCTGACTGCTGGATAAAATTAGAAGTATTTTTATTTACTCTTTTTAAATCGATAGTAACTGTTAATACCATTTTTGTAAAGGAGATCAAGACATTTAAATTGCCTTTTAGTGGGATTTCTAATATAGTAATCAATTGCCATGTGGAAAGAATTTTCCCCAGAATCAGTTGTTTTACTCAGATCTGCTCCTAGTGAAAAATATTTTATATAATTTAAAATCTAACAAAAACATTTTTTGATTTAACATCAGTTTAAAATAAAATAATCTAATCAAATCTACCTTCAGCTATCATACATTCAATCAGGTCATAATTTCCACGATAGCAGACTCGATGGATTGGTGTTATACCATTTGAATTCGGAAGGCTTGTGTTTATCAGGTATGGATAACGTGTTGTTATAGAAATACACTTTACAGCATAATCTTTTTTATAGCATTTCTAATTAAAAAATTTCACTAATTATGAGAATGAAAAATAAACTTATAATAAACCTTATAATTAAATATTTTTTCGCCCTGTACAGGTACTCATTTTTTAAATATAGAATTATGGGTACAGGACGAAAAAATCTGTAGTTTTAATTCTTTTTGATTATAATGAAAAGATTTAATTTTTAGATTAACTTTGAATTCCTTGTTTCACGCAAAAAGTATTAAAAGTAAACATTTTTTCACTCTCTAGGCTTATTTATATTTTTTATAATAAAATACAACTATAGAGCGAAAAGAAACTTAATTCTAATAATTTTGTGGTTAGAATTTGGATCTACATAATACTATTAAATTATTTACGTACGTCAGATGCTTCATGTAATTCTTCGAGTACCTTTTGATTACCTTCGATTATTTGCTGGTTAATAATAGTCAAACTTGTTGAGGAATCGTTTCCATTTTCACCTATTTATAAATAATGTCACAATTATTCTAAATAAGATTTTAATACGTGTGAAAACAATAAACTCGTCTGAAAAATATTATATAAATATATATATATATAATTTATATTTATATATTTATTTGTATATAATATATAGTAGTAGGCACAAAAATACATACAAATGTATAAATCCTGAAAAACATTAAACAAGTGCGATTAAATACCTTTAAAGAATTGAAGTATCTTAACAATGATCACAGTAATGAAAACTACAATGACTAAAATTGAAATCTTGAAGTAAAATTTGCCAATTGTTGAATAATTATCCTGTTCGAAATACTGGACTGTTGTATTCAAATTCATCTTACATTTATTCTTAACTGAAATAGATATACGAAAACATATATTAAGTTCCGATAACAATAACAATAATTGATCAGATCCTACGTTTTTCAAAAAAGCCGCAATACTAACAAACTGATATACAAACAAAAACTGATATACAAACAAACAAAAAAAAAAAAAAAAACATTCGATCCATCGAAAATCGAAACCACCACGACCTCTTGCGAGCAAAAACAAAGACAATCAAATCAGGTGACATAACCTCTAAACGCTTTTGATAAAACACATTTTTAAAAATTATCACTATATATATAGTTGTCGTTATCAAACTCAAATTCATGGTAAATTTTTGTGATTTTTGCGAGTCATTTGCTCGAATCCTCATTCGATTATGTGATAAAATACACCAAAAGCAGTAATTACTAAGATTACAAAACCTCTATGGAAAAGTAATTTTTGGTTAGTACAAAAAAACTTTTCTATATATATAATGTAATACAGGATATATGATGTATATTTTCTAAACGCAACGACGATAATAGAAGTTTTTATCGGGTATATAATGTAATTTTAAGTTTTTACAGCCTTAGAATCACGAAAAAAGTTGTACGTGGCGTTTATTCTACAGCCTTTTAATTTTTGAAATTTAACAATGTCAAAAGGATCAATTTTTCGATGATTTTAAAGTTAGAGTTGTTTTGTTTGTATAAAATATATAACTATTTAATTATTGAAAAAATTGAACAATAATTGACTTCGGAATAGTACAAGAATTCTACATCTTTTCAATCTACTTTTAAAAACTTGAACTTGTAAAGCTTTCGCGTTAAATCTGAAATCTAACCCTTTTTCAGAAGCTAAGAAGCATGGCAAACACAGGATTATTGGTACTAACGAACCCAGCGAGAGCTTCAAAGTTACTACCAGTGATAAAAGAACACGTCCAAAAGACACTTTATATACAATATTTTCCAGACCGAAATATCTTTATTTCTGGAGCCTATTCTCTCTCTTCTCAAAAATGGAAAGGTCCTCGTCATTCTCAAATAATAGCTAATATATACAGTTTCGCTTCTACAGTCTCGTCTCGTTTGGACGTACGAGTTTTACTCTCTAGTTTAAAAAGCTCCAATGTTTCTATTATTTACACAAAACGGCCTGTGGAGCTCGTGATCTTCGATCAAACCTACAGTAAAAAGGAAGCTGATACTTTCATGCAAGATTATCTTTCTAATACTTCCATGGGCTGTAAATTTATTAATGCTGATGAAAGTAAAGAGGAAGAAATATCTGCACAAAATGGGCAAGATATAGAGAATGGAGAGGAAAAGGTCTACAAAAATGTTGTACTTGGCGGAACCTTTGACCGATTGCACAATGGCCATAAAATTTTATTGAGCGAAGCAATTTTGCATTGTACTGAAAAACTTACTGTAGGAGTTACTGACATAAATATGTTGAAAAGTAAGTTTTTAAATTGTAATTTTAGGTGATGTGAAATCAATTTTCAATGTTTTAAATTAAGCATTGTCCTTTTTATTTTAACTCTCTTTCTAGGCAAAATTCTTTGGGAATTAATTGAACCCTGTGCAAAGCGAATAACAGCAGTGAAGGATTTTCTCGAAGACGTCGATCCAACCTTAAAATACGAGGTGGTTTCAATATCTGACATGTATGGGCCAACTAAAGACGATCCAAATTTGGATTTGCTTGTAGTCAGCGAAGAAACTGTTCGAGGTGGTGTTAAAGTGAATGAAGTTCGCCTTCAACGAGGCTTACCTAAATTAGATGTCCATGTTGTAAAATTAATTCAAGACCAAAATTATGACGAGCACGAGGAATCCAAGATCAGCTCTAGTAATCAAAGAATACGATTATTAGGAACAAGACTTCGAGTACCTGTAAATATTAAAGAAAATTCTAAATTATCTACAATTAAAATTGTAAATTATCAAGTTTAAATCCAACACAGATTTTTTTTCCTAATAGGATAGAAAGGATAAATCTTTAAGACCTTATATAATCGGACTCACCGGAGGAATCGCTAGTGGCAAGTCTTCGATTGCAGAAAAGTTGGAAAGATTGGGAGCTGGTCATGTGAACTGTGATAAAATAGCACATGATTCATATGCACCTGGAAAAGAATGTTATAATTTAGTAGTAGAGCATTTTGGCTCCGGCATATTAAATTCGGAAGGAGCTATAGATAGGAAAGCTTTGGGCAATATTGTTTTTAAGAAAAAGGTAGGATTATTTTAAACAAACTATGCAATAATTTGATTTTAATATTTATGAATTATTTTTGAAGGAAGAACTCGATAAATTGAACAGTTTGGTGTGGCCAGCTATACTGAAAGAAGCCAAAAGGCAAATAAACGTTCTTTATGAGCAAGGAATCAACGTGATAGTTATGGAAGCTGCAGTTTTAATTCAAGCTAATTGGCAATGTTATTGCCACGAAATCTGGACTTGTATAATTCCAGAAGAAGAGGTGAATCGATTTTGTCAATATTTTTTTTTAAGCTCAAATTGAGTGGCTAAGATTTTTATTTGTTAAAAATTTGAATTTTTAATTAATTACAGGCCATTAAACGTGTAATGGAACGAAACTCTCTAAGCGAAGATGAAGCAAAGCAACGAATTACAGTTCAACCCAGCAATCTGCAGCAAATAAATGAAGCGAATGTAGTAGTATCCACTTTATGGAGTCATGAAGTGACACAAAAACAAGTACAAAAAGCATGGGATGAACTAATGGCCTACCTCCAGGAAAGCCCAAATAGTTAATAAATAAAAAGTTTGGAAAATTATGTCTATATGGGTAATGGGCTTCTAAAACTAGGTATTTGACTTCATTAGGTTTTTTAGTATCCTAATGAGTTATAGAACAATTGAAGTTAACATATTACAAAGAAGAGGAATTGATTTATAAGATTAATGTATCGCACATTTTGTCAATTTGTCTTTGAATAGTTTTAAAAAAAGAGTTCATTATCAAATTTTTTGGTTTATAAGATTTTCAGCATGTGGGTGTAATATATTTGTAAATAAACTGTTCGTTATTCCTTAACTTTGCTTTTAATTTCTAATTTTATGATTTCAAAAACACTGAATGGTGATTGTAGACAAATTTTTATTATGTAAGTATACTGTTGACAATATTTATTTCTTCTTGATCAGTAGTTTCTTGCAATTTTGTTAGAAGCGCACTGAGGTAAGCTTGGAAGTCCATTTTCAATTTGTTTCCATCTTCTTCCAAGTTGCAACTTACCTGAGACATTTTCGCAAAATTTGGTGCTGCGTAAAATAAGATTATGTATAGTTATTAATATAAAATTATAACACTTTCTGATTAATTTTTTATAGTGATTATGAACTTACACATTTTTTTTGGCATTTCGGAATTTTTTTCAGCGTCATAGTACAGAAGGAGACAACTTTTAGGTCCGAGTTTAGTTTGGTTGACAAAATACTCGTAAAATTGTTCCAATTCTCGAGCTTTTTCTTGTGAATTAGGACCATGGACGAATATAACACCTTTCACGTCTTTTTTCAATGCTGGCCAGCAATTTTTGAATCTAAAGTTTGTTTATTGCACTTAATTTAGTTTTAAAAATTAGTTTTACTAATCACTTACATAATTCATTAGTTATTTGTTTAAATTTATTTACTTAGGGTCTCCACTGCAGTCCCACAATTCAATGTCAATCTTGTGAATTTTATTTTTGACAGTGATATCTTTTGCTTCAAATTCAAGTATTCTTACACCTTGCGTTGAATCATATTCGTACGAAATTTCGGTCGCTTCGGCGAGAAAATTTGATATTGTAGTTTTTCCGGACTGAAAAATAATGTTTTTCTGAATCACAAATGTTCAATAATAAGTTTTTCCAATATATTGGCGTTAGAATTATTTTGAACATGCAATCTCACCCCAACAGGACCTACGACAAGTAATTTCAACACTTGCATATTTCCATGAAATGCAGACAAATGTTTTGTTTGTATTCTTGTTGCCATGACAATATAGATTCAGGCTAGATAAAAAAAATCAAGTAAAAAAAATCAAATAAAAAAAAACGGGAACTTTGTTTAAAATTATGACTAGAAAAATGTATGTATTTTCCATATTGTTTGAGGTAAAAAAAGTTGAAAATCAATGGAAGAGTTTTTAATGTCAATGTAGACAAAATATAAAGGCTATTGTGTAATTTATTTCACAGAAAAATTGGACAGAACATTGAAATGATTTTAAAAAAGTGATATATTTATTTTATACGCATTTCATTTCAAAGAAAATAATTATGCAAAGCTTCAACATATACTTTAAGTGAGTTCTTGCCTAGCATTACTCTATAAACTGTATTTTCACATGTAGAAAGAAATTTCATTAATAATGTATTTCATGTCTTTGTCGCTCAATACTATTATTTGATATTTTACACAAATTAGATCAATCATCGACGAATTCAAGGTTTGATATCATTATTTCCCTAAGTATCAAAGTTGGCTAATAATTAAGACCTACACGTGTCCTAAGTCATGAATTATCATTCTATTGTCTCATAAATGAGGTCATCAACTAAAAGAAGGAAGTATAAAAAAAAGGATTACATTTAAAGTAAAATCTCTTCAATTATCGTTTGGATAATTTATAATCAAATTATGAAATGAAAAATGTTCACATCTTAATGAAAACTTCAATAGCATTCACAGACCGAACTTTTGATCAACTTTTTCATAATGAAATTTACAGATTGTAATGTTAACGTGAGCGACAAGTGTGCAAAATAAACTGAAATCAAAATATCACCCTCATTTCAACAAATCCTTCAATCATCATTAATTTGATACTAAATGTCGCTAGTATGTAATATATTGAATACGTCTACGAATATATGTCACGAAATATATTGATATTTTCGCGAGCCTACGAGCGAAACTCATACAAAGTAGCAAAGAAAATTAAGACATAGAAATGTCTTCTGCGTGATCAATCTTCGCTTCTTCTGGGTACGTTAAACCAAACAATGCATGCAAGGCAGCCTTTGCTGTTATCTTCTTGGCGTCCTTCTTATTCTTAGCTGCAACAGTAGAATAATTTAAATTAGTATTGTGTCGTGATATTACAGGTTTTAAAACAAAAGTAATAATAATTATGTTAACCATGAAATCAAAAGAAAATGCATTTTTGAAATATACCTGTTCCTGTGTATTCAACCCCGTCAATTTCCACTCCAAGTGTGAACATGGTGTTGGGAGGGTTTCCTACGCGAGCAACTTCAACGTAAGCTAAACCTGGTCTCATTTGATTGAGAAGCATAACAGGGTGCACGTTTGTTGCATTTGCTGGTAACTCTTTTTGCACGATTGGTTTCGCCTCCCTTTTGTTAACTTTTCCGGGAGAAACTCCTGGTCTTGGAACAGGAACGACTGTTCCTTGATTCTGCCACTCGAGGAAAAGTTTGTAGAGTGCGAAACTCGCCAGGGAACTCCATGGGATCTCGTCTGGCTCTTCGGTTGTTTCCATTTTTTCTCCAGCCTCGCTGTTTTCTTCATTCTGGGAAGATGAGTCCGCTTGGTTTTCAAGTTTTGTGTTTTCCATTTTTCCTCCGTCAGATTCTGCGTCGATGCGTGCTTTCAAGGAAGCAGCAGTCATCTTTTCTAAAAGAAGACACTTAAGGGCATTTTCAGCTGCATTCTGACGAGCTAGAGGTTTAGAAAGTCCTTGACCAACATAAGTCTTTCCATCGATCTAATAAATAAAATTATAAAAATTAGTTTAGAAATTAATAAATTTCTAATGCAGAATTTATAATATGTTTGTATTAAGAAATGAAATCGTGAGGAAACTTACCTCAGCATGAACAAGAAACAACGAATTGGTCATTGACGATTGACTTTCTGGGAAGGTAAATTGCACCCCAGTTTTCATTTCGTTGAGAACCATGATCGCGTTTTTGGGTTGAAGAGTTCTTCGAAGGCGTTGGTTCATACGCAATCGCTTTAGCTTACGGTTTACTTTTACTGTAATATGTAAAATGAAATCCATGAGAAAAAAGGATTTTGAAAACAATTAAAATTATTTAAGAAGTTTTTTTTTCAGCGATTAATTTCACATTGACTTTTCGTTTGCTAGAGCTCAACAGAATTTCTCCTGGAGCATCTTGCATTTTGAATGTCTTCAAATTTGCGCAGTGATATTTCATCATAAATTTTCAAATGGTTAAAACAGTTTAAAGATTTAACTTTTAACTTAATACTATTTAAATGAAAAGCTGATAACTTATAAGCTATGATACAACAACCTGTGATGAGTGTTATCAACTTGAATTTTGAAATTATGTTTTAATCATTTAAATTATAACCAGATCAAAATAAAGAACACGAAACAGCTAAAATCTCGAATGCTTTTTCCTAATTATGATATTTTAAATACACTATATAATAAAATCATACTTACATCCTGGAGTCTTGCGTCTCCATCTTGGCTGTTCCTGTACATCCATACCCTCTACATTTTCATCGTCTAACTTGTTTTCAGGAGGGTTGATGGACTGTACAACAGACGGTTGAGCTGAATTCAACTGAGTTTGATTTTGATTCACCTGGGGTGAAGCCGTAGGTGTAGAAGCAGGAGTCGCTGGAGACTGCTTAAGAATGGGCTTCAAACGTTGAGCCTGGGGAGTTCCAAGTGTCGCCAGCTTCACTTGTTGTTGCAGTTGCTGCTGCTGCAACTGCGGGGTAGTTGGCTTAGCTTGTTGCGTCTGCATCCTGGCCTGCTGCTGTTGGTTTGGATTCTGCTGCTGTTGCTGCTGACCCTTAAACTGCTGGACATTCGCAGGTTTGTAGTTGCCTTGTTGACTCATCGGAGATGATTGACTTGTTTGGTAATTCCCTTGCTGAGAGAACTATAAAACATAGGGTGGGTCGCCGCTACACAAGGAACCTCTACGGTTGTGCTATCCCACCAAGGCCCAGCATCACAAATTTGCTTTCGGCAACCTAACGCTGCCCCCATAGATGGCACCAGCCTCATTCCTTTTTTCTGAGACCAACGTTTCTTAACTCGTAACTAAGCTCAGTTCGCATCATGATGAGTTCGCATGTCATTCATGAATGTCAAGAAACCTTGACAATGACACTCAATCTGTGCCTACGAGATAATTTCAATTAAAGAAAAAACAAATAATATCTCATCTTTCGATGAAAAAAGGCCTTTCAGGGATTATTTCATTATTTTTTAAACTAGATTGAAATTTTTATCTCGTAATGACGAATGTCAATCGCCGATGGCACAGAAGTGTGTTTATCCTGATAAACTCAGGTACGAGTTTAGGATGAAATTTTTTGAAAACGGCCTGTGGCACATTGCATGCTATGGGGGCAACTGGCAAAACTTGCCCCTGGCGGTACGCACCTCCTCGGTATTGTTGTATAGCTACTAGAGCCTGCATTGCAGGAAAGGGGAATAGGGACCACTAATTAGTACATGCAAATACAACTTCCCCTTCCACTCTTTACTAAAACTGGAAACAGCAGCATTGGGAATTCCTCTGTCCCAAAGTTGGCTCTAAATAGTATCATCTACGTACTTTCGACGGGATGCACTGATAAGAGGCGCAATTTTGCAAGTCTTCTTGACGACAATTCACAGTTGCATTAACACTATTGCCAGACTAATCTTTAGACCTCTAGCATTTATAAAATTTATAAAAAAAAGATTACAAACAAATTCTTCTCCACAATCTACATTTCTAGCATTTTCGACTGGACAAATTTTCTTTAATACTTGAATTTATTATTAAGAAAATAAGTAAACGTTTGAAAGTTTAGAAATTTTGATTTTGAACCTGTATTCTTTATACACCAATAAAAAAGGTCTAGATTTTTGGCTCTGAAAATAACGCTAACAGTGGCTTGTTGACTTCTGAAGTTCTGCAATTGCTGCTTAAAGCTTCTTGATGATAAAGAATTCTCCTTTCAGTTAAAGAATTAATTATCAAAACTACAGTCTATTCACTACAGAATGTGAAGTTTTTCGATTACACATAAGATGTGAAATTTTTAAAAATTCACTCTTACACTTCAGCCAAAAACTTCAATCATATTGACTCAAAATTTACTTTCAGATATCTTCAAAAATAATTTTTTGACACGGTGATTAGTAAATGATATAAACTGAAGCAAAATAAGTTCAAATAAAAATATTTTAAATAAAGTAGGAAAACTAATCTAAAATCATAGTTAAAAAAAATAAAATGATTTAAAAGCACTGAAAAAAATCTTCAGGCCTATTAGTAATGCGTCTACGTATTCTAACCAAAGCCAAACTCCATCATTAACATAAGTTTTATTGTACGAATGATAATTTTTTTTTCTTTTTCTTTAAAAATTTGTCACACAAAAGTGGCAACTCATTAAAGAAAATTTTCAATTGTACGACTAAGACAATAAAGTTTAAATGTGGACAAAATAGGTACACCCACTGCTAATAAACTTAAAGATTTCCCCAGTGCATTATTACAGGGCAGATATAATATTTAGAGCCATATTTCTTGTAATTAAAAAAACAATGGAATAATATTTTTCTGTATGTGTATTTTAAAATCAATATAATGATTGATGTTTCACAAGTTGAGTTGAAAATGCTAATTTTCAGCAGCTGAATTTTAATCCATTGTATTTTAATGAGATATAATACTTATTACTAAAAAAAAAAAGTAGCAGGTTACGTCAAAAAACTTAAGTGCCAAAATACGAAAAAATTTTTTCCGGGTAAATTCTTTAACCCACTACTTCCTTTAAGTATCCACACGTTGTGTTCTTTTTTTGGTTCAATTTGCTTCAGAGTCTCAACCAAAATTTTTGTGGGGGAGAAAGCAGTCCCTAATAATTTACTCTTTAATGTTTTATTTTACTAAAAAAAAAAGTAAAAAAAAGTGGACTCTTATGCAAAAATAAGAGATAGCAATGCAGTTTACTTTTGGGATTTTCCTAAGCATGGTTTTTCAACAATGCAAGGGAACCAAACATTTGTAAGTCAATTTTTGTTCTCGTAAAATTTTGAAGGACATTGTTCAACAATTCAATTAACACATTTACACTTACTCACTTTTTCAAACACAAGTACAAAACGTGTAAATGATTGTATAATAAAAAATGACGTTAAGAAGGAGGTAAACTTACGGAATTTGGAGTCTGACCCTGTTGATTTGGGAAATTTCCTTGGGCGTTTGGCGTGCCCGGTTGCCTTTGCTGCTGGCCTGCTATAATATTAAAATTTAAATTCTACTGTTAAAAATTTGAAAATTTTCAGGTGCCTTAAAATAAATCAATTAAATTTATCCCAATTTACTTAACAAGGTTTGAAAAAATGAAAAATGGAACATTTCAAATTCGGCCTTGACGACTTTTCAACCTCAAAAGCATTAAAATATTCGAATTTGAAAACAGTTTAAATTTAAACTTCTAATATAGTTACCTTCAAATAATTTTAAAAGCTTGAACAAAAAAAAAGTAAAATAAAACTCTTATTTAGAAATACAAATACAATTGCAATTATAAATACAACTTTCAACGTGCAAAGATCTTTCAGGTTGGGAACTATGTAGTGAAAAAGTAATTATTATTTTCCTCGTTCCTATCTACTGGTAGATAAAAAAAAAAAAAAAGAAAAATGCCTTACTATGCCTATCCACTCTATAACAAACAGCCGAAAATCATTTTCACTGCATTCGATTGAATGAGCTAGTTAAATGAGTCATTCCTCTTCTTTCAATTATTATAACTCGAGAGAAAAGAAGACAAATATTGATTTCTAACAATCGGCTTTATCTTTCCTACTTGCCTCAAACAATTAACCTCATTGACCTACAAACTTGATAAAAATATTCTTTATTTTTGAAAAATTTAAACCTAATTTTAACTTTTTTTTAAATCTAAAATCAGACCAAATAAAAATTTTACAAAACTATAGCAGTCTCATGACTTACATAGTCAGAAAAGAATATACATATATATAAAAAAAACTTTCAAATCAAGGTCACTGGAATCTTAAATTAGACGAATTTGACGTGAAGTAAATGAATTCCTATTTCAATGAATTGAAAGCTTTTTTGGCCTATAAATTAGCTATTTATTTCATCCTAATAGGTAGGGGAAAAATTCCAAAAGAAGGACAATTTGAGAGCTTGGGTGTCCGCCATTTTCCGTGATGCCGGCGTTATTGATTTTACTCCATCGTTTTTTGTATCATTTCACACAAGCTTCAAAATTCAGATTATAAAATTAGAAGAAGCAATTTTAACTTTATCCTAGAGTAAAATAGTTTATGAGATAATGTTAATCTTGCTGAAACAAAAAGGATATTCAAATAAAAGAAAAAGAACGCCTACCGTTGAAGCCCTGGTTAGTTTGCCTGCTCCTTGTATACATTTTAGTTGGAGTAGAGTTTAATGCTGATGCGAAAGCAAAACACTAATTTTCATAAACTCTGCGGAATTTGTACTTGCACACTATGCAGAGCTAAAGTCTCGTAATTGTTTCAGTTTTCAATATCGAGGGTTTCGAAGTAGAAATCGATGTGTAGCGCAATCAATGCAACTGACAATCAAGAACAGAGAGACTGAGAGACACAGAGAGAGTGAAGACGTGAAGAGTCACAATGGTCTCAAGTCTCAATCTCAAAGTTGGCTCCCTGCGCGCGCAGCGCGTGTTGGTTTCTCACTGGAGAAATTCTGCCATTGGCTGTAATCAGGCGCGCGATTCAAAATCGAATTAAATCAATTCGATTTTGAATCGCGCGCCAAATTTTCACCAATGGAAACATTTATCCAGCAGGAATCCAATGTGTGCTGCGTGCGCAGGGTGCCAACTTTGCAAGGCCAGGGGTGCCAACTTTGCAGGTTGTAAAGTTTCATGAAACTTTGGTCAGTCAAATGAAAAGTTTCATGAAACTTTTGAAACGTTTCAAAATTTCATAAGTTTCATATATTAAGGCGGGAAAATTCAAAATATTAAACAGTACTATAAAACATATAAAATTTATAGATTTAATAGATAATGGTATATTTCATGTTTCGTAACACTGAACATTTTATCCAATTAAAAAGAATATATTTGTTTAAATATTAGAGTGGGTGTGTTTATGTCACGCTTTTAACGATCCTGCAATATCTCGAGAACGCGTGCAGATAAATTGATGAAATTTGGCATACTTTTTCCATTATATATGAAGTTGAATTTCTGATAAGGGTTTAACAAAATATTTAATTTTTTAATTTTTATAACTTAATAAGGAAAATGAAAATTTTTTGTATCAAGGCGAATTGATATTTATGTACACGCAACGCAATGCTTGTGACGTTTTCGTGAAACTTTCGAATGTTTCAGAAATTTTGGTCCCATGAAAGTATGAAACGTTTCATCGTTTCATGAAAGTTTCAATGTTTCCATGAAACGTTTCAAACCCTACAGAGCGATACGATTATACGAATCGCACGTACAGTGCCAACGAGGTCGCCCATTGGCTACCTTATCAAGAAGAAGAAGAAGAAAGGTGCAGTCCCATCGTCCCATGTCAGCAGAAAATGTCGACGTAAAGCAGAAACTCGTGAGAGTGACAGAGATAGGCAGATTTGTTTGTCTACTTCACTCTCATGAGTTCCTGCTTTACGCCGACGTTTTCTGCCGACACATGGGACTGCACCTGAAGACAGTGATCGGAAGTGACGTCATTTGAAAAGTAAAGGTGCGTTTTTATTATAGCCAATGAATTGTTGAAAGTGTTGAAATTGTTCATATGCCATGAATTGCGCATGTATGTTACTCTCATCTCTCATTTATATTTATTAAATGTTTTAATATTAATTACAAGTATTTACGTACTTTCGAGTCAATTTTAAAAACATCCTTACATTAAAAATAAATTATGTATAAAAAGACATAGTCACTTTGCAGGATAATTACATCTAATACAATTTGAAACTCCCGCGTTCCTTGCCAGTGAACATTCGCAGTGAAAACGCACCTTTCTTCTTCGATCAGCAACAAAAAACAAAGCAGAGGTGGAAAATTTCCCCTTCCTTATTCTTGAGTTTATGTATTGTATTTCATTTGTAGACTTGGTGATTTTGAGTCTCGTTCTTGAGCTGTTTTTTTAAGTCGGTGAATTTTACTTGAATATATCAAGCAAGGTTTGTCAGTTTACTTGATACAATTCTTCTTTTGTTTCTAATGTTACTGTAATTGTCGAAGCGAGTTTCTTGAAATTGTTACGTAACACTTTGACGCGTTACTCCAAAATATAAAAACTCACCATTCAAGGCTCATAGAATTATTGGAAAAAAGATTTTTGGATTGTTGAAGGAAAGAATATGATTTATGAAATTTTCTTGCATTTAGTCAAATTCAGTTTAAGATGATTAATGAAGGAGTATTAATAAATAAATGTCGTTGTATTTAAATAAAATTATTCGTAGTTTAAATTATTCTTTCAATCGAATGTCAAATGAAAATCAACCCTTTCCTTCCCAGTCTATCATTTTGATTAATTATTTTAATACATTTTAATACATATAAACTTTTAAACATAAAACACAAGTATAATAAGAGAGATTTACAATATTTTAATAAATTTTAAACATTTTTTTAGATGTCTGGAGTAATTCCCAAACCGAATATGCGACGATTGCATATCAAACAAGTTAGAAGCCAGCTTACACAATTGGTTCTATTCACAGCTGCAGTAGGTCTAACTTTCAAAACTGTTTATGTGGATCCCAGAAGGAGACGATACGAAGAGTTTTACAAGTAAAATCACATTTAAAATTCGAAAAATTTTGCATCTGTTATCTTCAATGTTGTGTTAATTATTAAATTTCTTTCTGTTTTCAGGACCTATGATTGCGAAGCTGCTCTAGAGAAAATGAATGCATCTGGTCTAATGCAATCGTGTCCACAAAATTAATTTTCCAGTTAAGATGTATAATACATAAATATAGAGAAGAATTCCAGTTAAAACTGTACACTAGAAACATTAAATAAAGTACTTTAAAGGAAGTTTTTTTTTCGCAATTTGCAGGAATTCCTCTTCATGCTTTCAATAAAGGCGCATTGTAAAAAGCGTAAAAATTTGATGAAAAAGACGTAATTGACTCACAGGTGTCATATCATGAAAATGGAATTAGTAGAAAAAAGGAAAAAAAATGAGAGAATTTAGAATTTCTTATCACTGATAGGTTTTTGACTTGTGTCACATTACTAACATGATGACATTTTACAAAAAAACTTGTAGGTTCAATAATTTATCAACGTAAATAACTTACAAGAATGAAATGTAATTTTTATTATATACTTTTTAGCGTTATTTCAGAAAAAACAAAAAGGCGATTATACAGGTTTTCATATCTGAACCTCTGAACTGAAAAGCCAATGAAATAAAAATCCCATGGTCCTTTGATCTAGGAGTTGAATCAAACATATTTTTTAAAAAAACATTGAATTTTGTCGCTATCAGATTATTTTTCTCAAATCAACATTCTCTTTTCGAATAAAAATTCTCAAAAAACTAAATAAGCGCCAAAAAGTAAAAGGTATAAAAAAATGAGAAGTTTCTAACCTAAAAAAACACAATCTGATGAAGAATTTAACTAATAATTTAGAAAGTAGGATACAAAATGGGATTATTTTTTTAGCTAGAATGTTGAAAATTCGTAAATGATTGATAAAGTTCTATAAATATTGAATAAATATTGGTACGATTAAGGTTAGGTTTTAAACGATTGGGAAGATGGCGTATCGCGCATGTCAGAAACGGGGAGTAAAATGGCGGAACCTTGTTATTGTTCATAGCGTTTTATGACTTGTCCCTTTATATTTCCGATTATGTCGAGTTTTTTCGCGATCTGTGTCGCGCGCCGTGTGCAGAAAGTGCAGTAAGTTCCACGGTAAAGAGCTCTCGATAAAGAGCTGTACTCCTGTGTTGTGTCTCGGTACAATTTGGACGCGAGGAATCGTCAAATGGGGTAACGTTAAATTTTCCTGTATTCATTTTTCGTGGTGTGCGAGGACCCGAGTGAGGCCCGTCGCAAGCGTGGTGTCGAGTTTCATTAGAAGACTAAAAACGCGATCGTTCAGGAACATCCTTGGAACAACATTTTTTGGACTTTTGACGGGCTATCTTGAGCATGCTTCTTGAGCCCACTTCACGTACACCTCCCCCGACGGACAAAATGGTGGCCCCCCGATATCCAATGGTCTGGGTGCCTTATTTTCCTGAAAATCAACGCGGAAATTGTCGGCTACGATGATTGCTTGTCAAAAACGGGCGCATTTCAGCCAAACGGAACCCCGGATTACGTGCCTAGCCAAAAGATATGGTCTATAACCTATTTTTCGTGGTTAAAGAAACCGAGCCCCTGTCTTGCGGTCCAAAGATTTTAATTGCCGTTCGTCAATGCACAAGCTACCACCCAGAACGTTTTTCTTTCACGGCCGTTAACATTTTCCGAAAAGCGCGCTCCTCCTCCCTTTTTTTTGACGAAATTCGCGCCAAGTCTTGATCTAATTAATTAAATATCGTCATCAAGTTATAACCTAAGTACGCGACGGCCGCCTCACTTGTGTTTATGCACTGTGTTTTTGTGATTGTTTTCGTAAATAGAACTATTTTTACCTGCCACCTGTGTTACTCGTGTGTTTAACAATTTTATTGGAGGTTCTACCAAATCATCGAGGCGTGGTAATCATATGTCACTGGATTCATGGAAAAAAATTCATTGTGAACTTTTCCAAGAAACGAGTTGTTTTTCCACTTTTTAATGCTTTTTTCTAACTTGTTAGTTTTTTGTATGTGTTGAGAATTAATTTAGTGAGAAAAAGTACAAAAAAAAATTTGTTTAAAAAAAGAATTAGTGAAATTAACGTAGAAATTGGTAATTGAAATGTTCTTCTTGATTTGAAATATGATAAAATTCTC
>CAJFCO010018503.1:444260-507718 GCA_904066015.1 Synergus gifuensis
ATTTGAAATATGATAAAATTCTCATAAAGTTATTTGGGAGAATTTTAATTTTAGGTAGATTAATCAATTCATAATTTTAATTTTATAAATTGGTATGAGTAGAAAAAAAGAGTTAAGACTGTATGCTTCAAATCTAAGTACATAATTTTCAAAGTATAAATTAATCTTGTGATAATAATTTATATCCTTTTGAATTATCAAAGAATTATATATTGATGATCTCCAAAGATTGTATTGTTTGGAATTGTACAATTTTGAAGTTTTTTAAAAGGTTTACAATTGGAAATTATGAACGTTCCAGCCCTAAAATAAAATAAAAAATAGAAGCATTTAGGAACTTTTTTAGTTTGACGTTTAAAAGGAGAAAGATAAATGTTTCTTATGCACTCTTATCACTTTGTACTGATATTTGATACAGATATGTAACAATTTGTGCAAAAATCATTGTATGTTTACTATTCATCTTACACTGATAGATAAATTATTTTTATATAACATTGAATGCACTTGTTGCATTTATTCGTTAATATAAAAAAAATTATAAACGTTAAAACCTTTCAAATTATTTTATGTTTCGAGGATTTCAAATCCAACAGTTTCTTCTTTAGATGCATTAAAGCATGCAAAAAAACACAAGTTTAAAGCATTAAAAAATTAAAGCAATTAAAAATTAGGTCTAAAATCTTTGATGAACTGAAACAAAAAGTATCCAAAGTCCGTGACATTAATTTTTTTTACAAATTTTTAGAACCTGTTTTTGAATGAAAACTAAATACATTTTTTTTAATCTGTCAGAAGTTTGCAAAGAAACATGCACAAAGGATTATTATGTATTATAGTTACAATATTAGTAGAAATGTATTGCTAATCATAAGAAAGAAATTTCCCTTCCATTTTTTTAGACCTAATTAAATTATGGATCTTTTTTTTTTATTCACACTCTAATATATCTGTGTATATTTTTGTGTTCAAGCAGTCAAGAAGGGTGTTAGATACACTGCTCTGGAGTGGTTTGGGGCTTTTGTCTCTGATTTGTCAGACGAACATTTCGTCGCATACAGAGATTGCACTGATATCCTTAAACGTCCCCAGGCTACCCGGGTAGTTATGTGATTATTGCTTGGTAAGTAACATCATCATTAATCATTCTCCTTTCTAAAACTTTATTTTCACCGTTTTGTCGTTTCTTTGTTTCTCGATTTGTAGCACAACTATAATTTACACTTTCCAAGTTTCCAGCAAACGTTGTACTGAAATTAATATTTCTTTGGTATAATTTTGTACACTCTATTAATAAAAAGTCTTATAATACATTTGTTTTTTAAAATAGCTTTTTTTCACGCTTGCAGCAATTTTAAGCTTGGTAGCATTTTGTTATAAGTCGGAGCTTGAAGAGTCTTCTGTTTTTATTTCTTATTTGATAATCTTAGTCTAACATCAACTTTGTTAATTGTTCATAGTCATGGCGGCTGACAGTGATGGTGATCTGATTGAGACGGTGGTAACGTGTGAAGGAGATCTTGGAGATCCAGAATTTCCCCACAAATTTAAAATCATCGTAGATCGTCTCAATACCCTTGTCTGCAAAGGTGTGTAATACACATATTTTCGCATCATCAATTATGCGAACAAATTTTTATCCAACTAATTTTTAACAAAGAGTTGCAATGTTTTATATCCTAATAAAAGCAATTTAAAATTTTGCGAATTTTAAACTTTTTTTTTTGTTTAACAGATAACCGTGAAAAGTTGAGAATTGACAAAATAGAACCATGGAATTCTGTAAGAGTGACATTCTCAATTCCCAAAGATGCTGCTCTCCGTTTAAGGGAGCTAGCATCGCAGGGATCGTCAATTCTCACCCAACTTGGCATCCTCTCCGTTCAAGTCGAAGGCGATCAGGTACGAAAACATTTATTTTCTGACAGAACTTATTCAAGTTCAATTGTTCTCTTCCTAGACGTCTAACTTTATTTTTTCCTTATTTCTAGGTAATATCTCTAAGAATAGCAAGTCGCTTTGGCGGAGAAGCGCAAGAAATAGTCTTGCATTCTGGGTCTTCTCAAGAAAGTGGAAACAAGACCCAAAATGATTCTGCAAGTGGTGGATCTAATTCAGAAGGAGATCCTGCAACTCCTCTTCCAGGTCCTAGTAACGCCTCCAGTTTTTCCTCCACCTTGCGTAGCGTTGCTCAGATAATAGCAGCCGGTATGTTTCTTTACTTTCCATCGCGGCTCATTGTTAATTTAAATTAAAACTAAACTAAATTTCCCTTTTCAGGTACATCAACTGAAAAATCGCCCCAGTTTCGTTCTCCAAATGTTGTTGCTCCCACAGACTGTGATCCGATTCCACCATTTCTCACCAAGACCATTCAATCAACGCCTGGTAGCAGCGGTTTGTCCGGGCCTCAGACGGTTCAAAATCCCAGTGCTTCGCCCCGGACTAATTACAATGGACCCTTTCCTTTTGCTAGCATGACTCATGCAGCCCAGGCGATTCACTCCCGGGAATCGCAAAGCACCATCAAGTCCACAGTGCAATTCAAGCATCATTCGCAACCTCCACCGCCTTATCCAGCTCAAGACTCTTTAGCGACTGTAACCGCCCCATCGACAATCCAACCAACGACTCAGTCAATTTCGACTGTTAGTCAAACTCAATACAAGCCTCCAAATGTCATGGTTTCTAGTCCGTCACCGAGCAGCAGTAGCAGCAATAGCAATAGCAGTGCTCTCTCGGGAACATCGAACGGAAGTGGTAACCAAGTTGCCCTGTCAAGTCCGCTTCTCGTGAACCTTCTTCAAAACGATGGAGCTTCGCATTCCAACAACGTTCCCGGTCAGAAGATGCTTCCTCCAGCTGTCATTGATGGATCGGCAATAGCGAACAGAATGAGGCCGACTAAGAAGCCCGTCCGAAGGAAAGACGTTCCTTCTCCAAACGAATCTCCACCTAGTTTGGATTCCCTCAGAACCGAAGATCTGATCGGTGGTTCTACAGTTACAGATTTGAGTCAAACATCAAGTCCCTCTGCTTTCGCAACCGTCAACGCCAGCCAACCTTCGACAGTGCCTCAGCATTCGGCAAGCGTCACTGGCCCTACTTTCCAAAACGTCGCTTCGCAACAAACTCTGCATCAAATGCAAGTTGCGACCCAATCTCACCCTGGCGCCTCCCAACAGGCTCCAGCGGTACACACACAAGTACAAATCCAGCAGAAATTTCCTGTCAGACAGGAACTCACTTACCGAACTCCCCAAGTCCAGGTCCAAAACCAGCTTCCTGCAAGGTTTCCTGTCAACGGACAACAAGTCAGGACACCTCTACAACAAAGGCAACAGTTGCTACTTCAACAGCAACTCCTAGTCCAACAGCAGCAGCAACAACAACCTCAGATTTCTCAGCAAATTACCTCTCCCCTTATCCAGAGTCAACCCAATCAACAGCAAACTAACACTTCTTTATCCTCCAGTACGAACTCACAAATCAGCCAGCAACAACAAATTCTCCATTCCGTCACTCAACAACGACTTGGGTATTTAAATAACCAACGTCAACCTACTCCTCCACCTTACCCGAGGCAAAATCCAACTCATTCTAATCCCATCTCCCAAAATCAAGCTCTTAACGTTCAACAACAGTTACATCATAATCAGATCAAGAACATTAATCTGAATACGAGTGCGACGACCGATTTTCGCTACGGCCAAAGCCAGAACATCCTCAGTAGAAATTTTCAATCTTCTTCGGATAATGCTAATGGTACCACTTGGAACCAGAACGTTCCTCAAGGTGCTCAGGTTAATACAGCTCAGCGGTTAACAACATCGAGTTCGGGGACTGTGCCCTCTGCAACTTTTTCCACAGCACAGAATCACATTTCCGCTCCAGGAGCAATTAAAACAGAAGCCTTGGGACCTGTTAAAGTCGAAGTTACTGAACCTTTAAAAGAGGAAGAACCCCCGGAACCGGAATACACATCTACTGGGAAGATTAGACAGTTTTTGATCAATCCTTTTTCGGGAGAAATTGAACCCATGCCAAGCGAAAGTTCGGAATCCGAACCTGAGAGTGCTGTGGACAATCAGGATGATTTCTTCTCCTATCCTTCACCCTCGAATGACAGGTCGAATTCAATTTACTCTGATGATGATGCAGATAGTAATTTCTCAAGGAGGAATGACACAACAACAAATACAGATCAATCTGATTCGGAAACAACTGTCAAGTCAACAGCCAGTGAAGGAAGTTTGAAACATAATAGAATAAAATCTTCAAGAGAATCTGCACATAGTCCAATGCCAGCTGAGAAGATCAAATTGAGGATGAAGGTCGAGAAGTCTGATCCCCACAACCCAGCGTATAAAGTTGACGTTTCCTTTGTCAACACGCCACCAGTGAGGAAAGCTGATAAATCATCAAAAATGTTTTCCGGGATTTCGAATGCGGGATCCGGTGGTGAAGAACCACGGGTGCCTCCTCTTCATATTTCATTAAGAGGTCGGAATGCCTCTGTAGTGCAGATAAGAAAGAAGGAGAAAAAGTCTTTGAAGGATAGTGAGGAAGATTCGGCGAATATTAAGCGGAGGGGAAAGCTTAAGAAAATGAAGGAGTGTGCTGATAGTCACAAGTTACTCCAGAAGAAGTCCTTGAACATGATCATAGGTACGTCGACTTCGTCCAAATTGCCATTGCCCAATTCCGCAACGGTGAACAGTGTCAATACCGTGGTTAAAATGAGTAACACACTGCAAACCGTTGCGACCAAACCGAATGCCTTAAAACAAGAGTCCACATTAGATCCGACAAAGATGCAATCTGGAAATACCAAGCCGAGTTCCAGTAAAAGCGGAGACGTCGATGACATCCCGCTGAATAGTAGAATACCCTCGCCTTTGAAGCACAAAGCGACTATTTTAAACCAGACTCCAAACCCTCAACAAGCTTTAACCAAAAGTCAAGTAGACACTGACGTTCAAAATCACACGAATGAACATAAAATTGGCGGAGGTGAGATTATATACCTTTGCTATTTTTCCGAAATTTTTTCAATGGATCCAAACGAAATTTAAGGAACGGCCTTAATTTTGTTTGTGTCTCTGATTTTACCAAATTTAGGCACTAGTTTACAGAGGCAAGCTAGACTGTTGTAAATTCTGACGTTGTAACGCAACATTTTCAGTCATAAAATCTACTGTGAAAGTAGAAACTGGGTTTGAAAATCTGGTAAATAGTTACTGTTACGTTTTCTTAAAATCTGGAACCGTTAAGTTTTCATTTAGGGAATAATATAAAAATGAGAATAGATTTGTAGGTGAAAAATGACATCAATTGTTATAACTATACTAATATTTCTTTTTATTTACAATAGGCAAGACGAAGAGAAGAGATTCAAAAAAGAAATTGGAAAGTGGAGACAGCCAACACCGAGAGCAGAATTTGTTGTCTGGTGGAAGGATAGTTGATAATCAATCAA
Organism: Synergus gifuensis; assembly: GCA_904066015.1. NCBI lineage: Eukaryota > Metazoa > Arthropoda > Insecta > Hymenoptera > Cynipidae > Synergus > Synergus gifuensis. The sequence goes on from CAJFCO010018503.1 coordinate 449,740, forward strand.
AGTGGAAGAGACTCGGTTACAAAGGTGATACGACTCAAGCAATTAAGAAGACCGACGCACTTTTATCCAGCAATGATTTAAGTTCAGCGAGGAAGATTGGAGATATTAGAAGAACAAGCGACAGTGAGTTAAATAGATCTGTGAGCGAGAAGTCTAATATAATGAACGCTGTCGGCTCGAGATTGACGGAAGTCAATGGTATCAGAAAAGATCTCGTTAGTCAAGAAAAAAGGAGGCGGTCGAGTCTGATGGACGAGAAGGATCTAAATTTAACAGGTAAGACTAAAAATAAATGTTTATGGAGTTTCGAATGGCGACATGAAAAAATTGTATGTTTGATTCAAGTTTATCTTAAAATTTCAAAATCATCTTGTTTTTCAGAATCTCAAAACGTGGAGGCTCCATATTTTCACAGTCAGAAGACAATTTCTGACACCTCACCGCAGAATTCACTCTCTACTCTGAAAGTAAACATGAATTCATCCTTCGACAACGACAGTCCTGCACCTCCAAAAGCCCCAAGTTTGCCACAAAACAACCCCCACCCATCTAGTAACGTCGAAATAAAACCAACGCCACGTGCTGAAAGTTCTCCAAAAACCACCCAACAATCTCTAACCAGGGTTGTTCCGGGAAAGAATAAATCAGATCTGGAAAGTGTCAAAACAAACTCCACCCCCGTAGTCAAATCTCAGGGCGTCGCGCAGAAATTGAAGAATCATGCCCTCACAAAAAATGATGCAAACATCCCTGCGAACAGGCATAAAACGGATAATCAAACTCACAAGAAGATCATCCAGAATCATGTTGGCAAGATGGACCGTGCCTCTGTTAACAAAGTTGACGTCCAGCGAGTTAGTCTGCTAAAAACGACCCAGAGTCCCTCGATCGAGGCTCTACCCGACCAAGTGCCCAAGTCCCAGGACCCTGATTTGTCCCTCAGCAAGCCGATTCTTCCAATTGGAGAAATCAACGTAACCGAGGCTAAGGTTAAGCAAAAGCTACTGGAAAATACGACCATGCCTATGGGAATCGGTGTTGTCGACACGAATCCTGAGCGAGTCGGTAACGGAGGCGGCGGAGAAGATTCTGGGATAGAATCGATGGACGCCCTCTCAGAGAAGTCGCCCAATCAGGGAGAGTCTCCTCTGCATAGGCCTGCTACGGAATCCGTGACTCAGAACAGCTCTAAAAATGCGATTCAGGGGGAATCATCTCCGCAAACCACCAATAAGAACGTGCCTTCCTCAACTAGCAGTAGTGATATGTGTTCAAATTCTCATTCGGACCCTGTCAAATCGCGAGAATCGAAAAGAGCGAGTTCGGAGTCTAGAGCAAGTCCCATTTCTAGATCGAGTCCCGTTTCTGTGGCGAACTATCTCGAAAATCATGTAAACCACGATGATAGCAAACCCAGTGAGAAATTGAGGTCGACGTCGAGTCCGAGTGTGGAACCAATTGATAAGACTCCTTCGAGTCCTTTAGTGGCGGGCACGTCTACAATTCTCACGAACCCTCAAACAAGCGGTGATAAACTATTGCAGTGCGCGAATACACAAGTGAAAGACGCTTCCACAGACAATTGTGGTAAATTGGAGGTAAAGCAACTCGACCAGGGTAAACCGATTATTGCTGAAGATAAGCTTGAGAGTGAGAAAAAGTCGCTCTCAGAAGGTGACAATGTGATTAGATTAAGCGATGAAACTCACGGACAGAATAATAATAACGGTGTGCCTGTAGTTCAGAATCATGTTACGTATAGTACAGATAAAGTAGAGAAATCTGAAGGTACACCAGCGAATGATGCCAAGAGTTCGAGCCCCTGCTCAAACTTTACAAGTTTTAATTCACAAGAGATCAAAATAGAATCTAAGCTCGAAGTTAAGGTGGACGATACTAGGCAAGAGGTTTCCAAGAGTCCGACTAAAGAAATGACTCTTGTTAAGGGTGTCAATCTTGTTAAGGAGAGTCTTGTCAAGCAAGAAGTGTGTTCGGAAAGCCAAAAATCTAGCGTACAAAGTCATCAGATTAGAGAGTCGTCTGTGAACCTCCACAAGGTCGCAGATGATTTCGTCAAGAAATTGGTGAATGACTCTAGCGATGTTAACATAGGTGTGCGATCTCCCCTGGCCGACGATCCACAGCCGATAAGGATAACACCACCTTTGTACACTTATTCGAATCCTGTGGTTCATCAGCGGGACGATACGCCGAGTCCGGCTTCTCAGAATCCAGATACGGATGCTGGAGAGTCGGACCATGTTAAGAGAAAGAGGAGAAGGAAACAGGAGTTGGAAGGCAGGCAGGATGTAATATGCATAGAGGATAGTGATGAGGCTCAATTTGAGCGATTGAATCCTAATAACGCAGAAGAATATGTAAAACGACCACAGAAGTCGCTGCTTGAACAGCTTTTGATTGATATCCCGGGCGAGAATAATGAGAAGCGATCGCTCAGGACGCGGTCTCAGAAGTTGAATAGTCCGGATATCATCAAAACGCCGAAATGCAGTCCACATGGAACTGGTAAAGTGGAGGAGAGAAGAAGCATATCGCCCTACGCGAAAGCGAGTCCGAAATTAGGAGCTTCAAAGTTGTCACCTAATACGACATCGGGGAAAGGTGGAAAGAGGAAAAGACAGGAGAGCGAAAGTTCGGTTGCTTCAAGTACAGCGGAAGATACGCAGCCGAGACCAGGAAAGCGGAAATGCTCGGAGAACGCTGCGGAACTTATTAAAGCCTGCATGGGAGTTGAGGAGAGCGGACTTTTGAAAAAACAAGTATCTGCTAAGGAAGAACAATCAAAGAAGGGGTTCGGGATACTAACCAAGGCTAAGAAGGGTAAGTAGTTTGTTTCTTGTGAAGAAGTTTATAAAGAATGATGAGTAAAAAAACTTTGCTAGTGGTAGATTCTAAGTCTAAAAGAAATTAATTTAAACTTATCATTCTAGGACCTATTGTCGTAGAGGTGGATTCATCGGACGACGAGCCCCTCGTAGAACTCGCGGGAAAAGTCAAGAGAGCCTCGGAAGAAGCATCAGCGGGATCTCCAAAATCTAAAGATCAAAAGTAAGTGGAATATGTACTCACAGGATAGCGACTTAACGTGGAAATGACCGGCAATTTCAAATCGTGCGCCGAATCGCGCTACTTTGGCTTCTACTTTCCAAACTTCCCTAGTTTTATCGAATAAACCGAAACTAAAATTAAATATTTTCCATTTCAGGTCTCAGTCTGGCACGAATGTCGCTGGCAGTCAACTTCATTCTACTGTGCAAAATCTCAGTGCCAGTAATAGGGTACAAAGAGAAAGTCGACTATTGACAAATAAGCAACCGGGAACAGCATCAACAGTTACTGTCGGAAAAGAGAGACTGCGAGGCACTTCTGTATCCAGTAATGAATCGATAGGTGAAGTTACAACGCGAAGGTCTGTTCGTCAGAGTACAGCTTCACCTTTAGCAACGCCAGCGAGCAACACAAGAGGTGCTTCTAGATCTATCGAAGATGTAAATAGGAGGAAAACTCGAAGTGGAGCTGGTGAGTAATGTGGCTTTATAATTCGTCTACAGTTCGAGACATTCAAAATGTCTATTGCTGCTGTGATATATGACATGTGCATTCGAAAAATAGTCCAGTATAATAGTATTATGCGGGTATATCAGTGGTGTGTCTAATTTTAACTTAAAAGTTTAAGTAATGTGAGCTTTTTATTTTTATTATTTAATCCAATGCTTGAAACGCGTAGAAATTTACGGCGTTTAATATATACTACGGTCTGCGGCAAAAAATTGGCGTCATATTTGACTAAATTTCTATAATCTCATTCACAAACTCACGATTAAAGAATTTTAAACTGATACTTTTCTTTACCAACAGTTACTACAAGTTAAAAATCATCTCAGCTTAAAAGCGGGTTGTTAACAATTGCTTGGTGCTCTGTCACTTTTATTTTAATTCGTAATCCGTTGAATTGGCTGTTGAACCGAGATTATCTGACTTATAACTTCAATACAAAAAATTCATGAATATGTATTCTCAAAGAAAAATTACAACTGCCCAATTTCATTTCCGAAGAATTGATATTTTATCGGTAAAAATACACTATGTATTTGTTTTTTGAAAGGATCGTCTCAGTTTGGCAGCTTCACCATCGTATATCACGAATAATGCATTTGCAAACTATAATAACATTTGTATCACGCATATTTCTTTAATGAAAACACCTCGTACAGCGGGAACGATTTTTTAGTGACAGCTGAGACAGCAGAGCAGGCGAAACGGAGGCGAATATCTCGAGAAAACAAATGACGTTCGGAAAGCGACCTTGACAGTGATTAGCTATCGTTGCTCGTCAAGGCCTATCTCTGGTTGTCTGTCTGCTATCAATGATTATTCGATCACTGCGTGGCTGGACCCCACCTGGTGAATTCGTCAATAGCGCACAATATTGCTACCTAAGTCCCAGGAGAAGAGCAGCCAAAGGAGCTCCAGAGCTCTAAGAAAGTCATAAAACATCCCCTGGATAAACAAGACAAATCCAAAATCGCAGCATCAAACTCTGGCTATCCTTGAACCTCCTCTGCTCCTAAATTCGAAGTTTAGTTATTTAGAGAGACAAAGAATTAGGAATAACTTTTTCAAGAGAAAAACTGACTCTTAAATCTAAATAACTAAACTAGTGAAACTGCCGAGTCAATCTGAAATTTGTTTTCCAATCCGCTCCTGGATCTTTGGTTTTTCTTTTCATAAGCGTTCTTTACTTTCTTAAGAGTGCGTCGTTGGAATCTGTAGTCTAGACTTCAATGCATTAAAAATGTCACCAAGAAACGTTTTCAAACTGGATAGAATAAAAAAATCGCGGTGGTTTGCTTTCTACCGACATACTAAGAGTCAGATATCTATATTTTTTAAAAAAATCAAAGAATCTTGCTATAATGTCATCAGTCTATAAACTCTATATCAAAGATATTTCGATATGCTAATGCCAGTTGTATTCTTCTATGCGTGTAGAAACCAATAAGAGCAAATTGAATAATGTGCATGAATATTCTGAATTTACTGCCGTCAAAATATTAGGTATTGACAGTAAGTTTCTTTCGGGAGCGTTTGTTAATTGCTGGGGCTTCAATGACTACTCGACGACTCCACTGGCAGACTCTGTTTCCAAAGAGTTTATGTTATTTATTTCAATTTGAACGTCTCCTCAACTTTTTTGTCTTGTGTATATTCTATTTGAATATACCGTTTTAGTATAATTTTGTTTTGTTTGTTTTAATGTCATTTTTTGGTTTATTTTTTGTTCCGATTTGGCTTTAAATATGTAAATTGTTTTTTTTTTTTTTTTGTAATAAAAAAGAATTTAATTTCTGGGGTTTAAGTAATCACAAAATCAAAATCGTGGAGTTTGATTAAGTGGCGCGAAATTTAGAATTCATTCTAACTTTTAAATTAATTTAAAGAACAGTTAATTCAGGATAAATGACAAGACACTGATCTAGTAATGTTTGAAAATTGTTTAAAAATCCTCGGAAAAATTTGTTTAAGAATGTCTTGTATTGTAAAAATTAGTTCGATAACTGAGAAAATAGATCTCCATCGTTCGATAATAAATTGTAAAATAAAAAAATTACTTAAAAAGTCGAATTTTTAACTTGTCTTAAATTGATATTGAATGTTTAGTAATTCTGTAAACACAGTCTTACAGTTAGAATGTCGTCCTGAGTTATTTACTAGCAGTGGGGCATAGGGTTATAAAAATGATTTATTTTATTTATAAAACAAAGAACATTGGGATAAATCAAGCATAAATATACGGAGATGATAAGAATAACTATGATAATAAAAATAAGTAATACAATGTTAATTTGATAGGTAATATATGAATGAATATATTTTGTAAATAATTTCTTGTAAAGTTACACTAGTACTTCTCATTGTATATACAAAAACTGTTTAAAGATTTATTATTAATTGAATTAGCTCTAATTGAAAATGTGCAACTTTCACTGTCATTTATTTTTTTTTGTCATAATCTTCTCACATTTAGAGTTTCTCACATTTAGTCTTTGATATCTTCCTCACGTAGCATCAATTATACATATATACAGACATCTGATAGTAAGACGTATGTATTTGTGTATGTACGTATGCACTTTGATGTATAATTGTTTTTGTGAGTAGACGAAACTAGATTTATGTTACATAAACTTAGTAAAACATTATTAAACGATTTACCGATCGAAGCAACTTCGAAAGCCATTGCTCGCGTTTATTATTCCTGCATCACTTTTTATCAATAGAATCTGCTTAACATCACATTTCCATATTCAGAGCATGTAAGCCTGATTTTTTCCAGTATATACGAGAATTTATTAGAATTTTCGAGTTTTTGAGACCTTGAACAGATTATTGAAACGAATAATTAGAAAATCTGATTCGTTGGTTCTCCTGATTTTCTGATACATTAAATATCTATACATTTCGATGCAATTTTACTTTGGTGAATTATTGAAATAAATTTAGATGCCTTACTATAAAAAATTAAAAATCACTATATTTATTTGGAAAAATTTTTGGAAACCAAAGTTTACAGATTTTCTAACGATTTGGCGATTGGTGTTCTTGAACGTGATTTGATTTTGTAATTACGTTAAGCATTGAATCGCATAATGTAAAAAATAATTAGCAACAACAGTTTAAATATTGGGAAAATTTATACTAGCTTTGACTCGCACTCTGATTCTTTGTACTGAGACTGAAGCGGTTTTTTGATTCCGAATCATCATTTCAAGTCGAATTGTCATTCTTTCCGCCACGAATCTTAGCTTAAATTATTTAGTTATATCGTCGCTTATCAGCGAGGAATTATTATTTGAATGATGATAATAATTATTCATCAGTCGTCTGTTGTACATAGTAGCATGCTTATTTTATTAAAAAAAAAATCGATCAGCGAAGAAGAGCTTGTATATATAAGAATGCGAATGAGAGAATCACGTATAATTTGGTCCATACTCTACATTGTGATGGGATGAAGTGTAATCTAAAATCTAGTTCTAGAGTTATTGCTAAATAACTTAAGGATCACTGCGAGAGAAATAAAATGTAATTTCGTTGTAAAATATTCCTTTTGACACTAGGTAGGTTAGGCATTATTATGTTACAATTTTATTATTGAACATTACATTACATGATTGTATAAACCATAAACAACATAAGTTTCACTTGTAAATACAGCTAATTAAATAATAAGTGGATTATTCGATGAATCCTGATAAAGTTAAGAGGCTTGTGAATTGCTTCTCTGAAAAGAAAATGTGCATTAATTGAGATTATTGTAATCAATTGTAACAAATTAATCTGAGGATTTAAAAATAAGTTGGTCTCTTTGTACACAATCCAGGATTATTATCATTAAATTTCGTATTGATAGTGAGATCTTCTAATATTTTTTTTTTTTTTTTTTTTTGAGAAGCAAGATTTGCAAATAAGCACGCCATTGATTGTACGATGCCGATTTTGTGCTTTGTAAATATACTTGACAAGTGCGAAGTGACTTTTTTCACACTCCTCTTAATTTTATAGGAAACGCTAGAAATATATTATATATTAATACTGCATAAGGAGGTGTGCGACAAAAACACCGGAATAATTAAGCGAAGATTCCGATGATTTTGATGCTCGTATGCAAAACATTTGTATTTTTAGTATTCGATTAAACGATACAAATAGGAGTGAAGGTAAATCGATTGATAATAATTCACGTGGATATGTAAAACAAAAATAAAATATTAGATACAATATTATATTTGTAGAAATGATCGAGCACGTGAAAAAGAAATCGCGCTATAATTATGAAGAAAAATATTACAATTATATTATTATCTATTATTACACAAGTGAATACACAACATAGTAATTTGCTAATTGTACCTTTTAATAATTACTGTAGACACATTGATGAAAAGGTTTTTTTCTTGTTATTAATTATTAATTACCATAGACTTATCAGAAAATGAAAAAAAAGTGTTATAAAAAATTACAATCACTTGTTCTGTCTTACACATTCCCACCAATTTACGAAGTCAAATCCAGGAATTATTTTTTTTTTCGCGATTAACATATTTATTAAACAGATTTCGACATAATTTTTTATTCTGAATACATTTGATTTTTTTTAGATAATCAAATTAATATACATAAGACACTTGAAACAGTTTATTTTCTATTAAGTATTTTATTTTGATTTATAAATGGTTTAAATCTTTTTTTTTATATATAAATTATTAGAGCCGTTTTATAATAAGTAAGAGAGGTAAGGAATTCACTTTTCTTATTAAAATTTTAAGTAATTTATACGAAAATTAGATTTAGTTGTTAAGGAATTTATAATTGAATTCAGTATTAATAATAATATAAAGAAACAATGTCTCTTTATTTTTTGGATATGATTCTTTATTTTAATGGATTCAAATTGTAATTTTAAAAATGTACTGCTATTTAATTATTCAATTATAATTAAAGAGTTTATAATGAAGATATAATTACATGATGTTTGATTTTGGAATTAAATATTTAAATAATAGCCTCAGTTTCATACACTTTCATTAGAAAAGATCCTCCAATAACAAGCGTTCTTCTATTATTTTTGAGAACCGCATTGTCATTGGTTGACTGATAATCATATTCTTCTTTACATAAAGAAAAAGGAGAGTGGGGATAGACTGGAAAGATAGGAATAATTTTCTCCCTTTCCACCAATCATCGTTGTTTCACTCTGTAGCGTCTAGCGTCAAGGCGTCTAATCTAATATCCTTCTTTTTTCTCGTCTGCTAATTCCGGTTTCCTGTCGCGGTAAATTTAAAACCAGAAATAATAACTTCTTAAATTTACTTCCAGAACTTGTATTTTATCCCTTTAAATATACTTTCAACTCATTTAAAATCTTCAAAACAAGTAATTTCACCCTAAAGAGTGCTGTTTTTATCTATGATTAAAGTATTTTCCCTTTTTTGAGCTCAAAACATAAAATATTTTTTCCCGCCAAAAGATGCCAATGCGGGCGGATACAATGTCGCCACTGTCGCTGGACGCGGTCGCTGTTTTCATCTTGTTCGTGCGTTGAGCGTTAACGACAAATTTCTCTTGTTGTAGGAAACGGTGTTGGCGGAAGTCTTACCTTACCGTGTTTAAATTGCTAGTTTTTATTAAAATACGAGGGTTTTCAAGAGCTCCATTGAAAAGGTGCGTTGGAAAACTGTTTGTGAAAAACAGGAAGTCGACTGCAGTGCAGTGAAGTAGTTTCGTGTTAGTGCCATCTTGACGAGGATCGGCTTGGTCGTGTGAAGATAGAACGGCGGCAATGGCATCGTTCCAAAAAGTATTAGATTTTGAAGAACGAATGCAGCCTTTCTAGTCACCGTGGCTCAATCCGTTTCGAAAATTAAAAGTGGCGGTCACTCTATAATCGCAAGATCGTTAGGTTTGTGAGTTTTTTTTTGTTTATAATTTATGCCACTGGCCGCGTTCAGAAAACGACTCAATGCTTTTCTCTTTCTTGTTCGCCCGTCTTTTTCTGTCTTTCTCTTCCTTGAATTCACTTTACCATTTATGCGGGAACTCTTTATTCAAACAATCATAATATCAAAATATCGTATCTATTTATTTCACTTAGTAGTGCGACGATTTTTTTTATTTTAATTTTTTGCTGTTGAGCGTTTCCAATAATTTTGACGTTGATTGACATTTGATAATTTAGATTCGCTTTTTTTCGATCCACGTGTTTTTGAGGTTTAAATTAAATAAAAAATTGTAAATTTACGTGTTTTTTTTTGTTTGTTGAGAAAGTGTTTTGACTTGAGCATTTAAGGTTCAATAAATTCTATCTGATTTTTATATAAAAAGTACTTTTGGTGTGAATTCAGAGATTCAAATTAATTTAATTAAAGAGGAAATGACGACAATTAGAAATATTTTACCGCCTTAAGGAATAATTGATTAATTGATGTAAATTAAATCAGTTGGGTCAGTTAAAACCACTTCATTGGTTTTGATTTTTTTGAGGTTAGGTTAGAAAAAAAATATAATATATATAATAACGATAATAACCATATGTATTATAAAATTATATATATATATATATATATATATATATATATATATATATATATATATATATATATATTTAATTGTTTCTTGTAAAAATAGATATAAAAGTCAAATAAGTTTAATATTTACTTAAATTTTGGTTTTAGCATAAAGAACTACTGAGAATTATCCTGCACAAATTATACCTACAAAATGGCAGAAGGCGGTGGTCCTTCAGCTATTCATAATAATCCGAAAGCAATAAAATGTAAATATAATTCTACGTTATTATTGTACTACACGGAGAGAAACTATGTTTACTCTGTACATGGAAAAAATTACGTATTAGATATTTGAAGGAATTCGGCTGATAAAAATCGGGCTTTAAGTGCTCAGAACATGAGCCGCGAAGAGCGCGTGTAATCAAAACAAAGCCTCATGTGCTGAATTCACGAAACTCACGTACTCAGCACGTGAAGCTCCGAGTGTTCGAGGAATGAATTTTCCCAAGTGCTCAGAATTGATGATTTTTCTCCGTGTATGAAGTTCATAATTTTATTATATTAATATCTTCTTCCATTTGAAGCAAACTATTTCTAAAATAATTGCCCGTTTTATTTTATGAATTTTTATTTCTATTTTAATAGCGGCACAAGAAGAAATGGGAAAGCTAGATGTTTTAGTCTGTGGACAATGCCACTCCGTTTTTCACTTCATTGAAGAGTTTCAAGATCATCGAGCCAAAGAAGGATCATGCTCTAAAGTTTCTCAATTCCGTGAAAACGCCAACGTAAGTTTGTTCTTAATATTTTTTAGTATATCTAGAATCTTGTAAAAAATTTATGTAAGCTTTAATTAATTTATTGCGTCTTTATCTTCAGAATGAGCAAAAAGCGCAATTGTGGGCCTTTTTGCTTTGGAAGGATTCGCAGATTCACCAAGAAGGTACAGACAAGGATACCTCTAATTCTTGGAAGCTGTATCAGAAGTGGTGCAAAATGGAAATGCATATTAGAAACTCTTGGATCACGGCAGGAAAAACTATTCAGACCTTCACCAAGATCAGCAACACGAAAATGCAAGACATAAGTCGACAAACGTCAGGCAATGCTCCAGATGGTAATTATTATTTTACTTCTCAAATTATTAATTTAATGTAATTTAATTAAAAAAAAAAAAAAACATTTAGATTTAAGACGCTGAAGAATTGAATAGCTAATATTTTAAAAATTTTAGGTTCGAAACCAATTGTGGTACGTAAGGTTATCAGAAATGGTCAGCCGGAAGAAGCAGGCGTGAAAAAAGAAATTTTAAAACAGGCAGAAACCAAAATTACAAGTATGGAAGTCATCGAGTCTGAACAGGACAAAGAAAAGAAGAACAAATTAGTACCATCGGTTAAACCCAAGGTATTTCTTTGAAATGTAATTCTTTTGATGCTACATACATTAATTTGAATATTTGTATGATAATCTTAATTTTCATTCTAGTCAAAAATGGAAAAAGGCTCGGGTGAAAACGAACCCAGCGACGAGGAATACGTAGTTGAAAAAATTCTCGCAAAGCGTCTAAACCCGAAGAAAAGATGCTACGAGTATCTCTTGAAATGGGACGGCTACGCACAGTAAGTATCTTTATCTGATGGTTTATTCTTCAATAAACTTTAAAAGGAAAATTAAAAAAAAAAGAAAAAAAAATTATTTTTCTTCTTACAGTGAGTTCAACACTTGGGAACCGATTGAAAGCGTTTCGACTTGCAAGTATTTGCTTGAGGAATTCGAAAGGAATCTTGCAAAGCAGAAGGAACTAAAGGCAGCACAAGCAGTGCAACAGGCGCAGAAAGCACTTATCAGAACCGCAAGTCCACAAAAGACTCTTATCAAGAACGAAAACGTAAAACCTGGACCTAGTTCGGCTGCTCAGGCTGGGTGAGAATGAAAGTTTTAGACATTAAAAAATTACAGTATTTTCTTATATTTTATTTTGTATCTTTAATTTATCATATATTTTAGAAGACCCATGCGATCAAGCAAAACAAAGGCAATGGACCAGGTGAAACAGTGGTGTGGGTCCATGAAAGACGAAGAAGCTGATGGTAAGTTTCTTATAATTAATTATTTAATATTTCTACTTAGGGATTGTTCATTAATAAGTTAAGTATAAAAATAAATCGAACACTTCCATTATTCAGCATAAAAATTGTTTAAAATCAAATATAGAGAATCAAAATTAATTTTTTCAGCAGTATTAGGCAAAAGAAAAATCCAGTATTCGGACAGCGATTCCGACAGTCCGTTAAAGCGTTCAAAACGCGATATTGCCAGCGACGACGAAGACTGGACTGCAGAATCCGAAGAAGACAGAATGGGAGGAGGTCGAAGTGACGTTATTCAACGCGCTTTCAATCGTGCCAATGCCCAATCAAACGGATCCAACCGATCACATGTCTCCAGTTCCGATTTATCTACATCTCTGAACGAAGGAATTAAATCCAATCAGCCAGTTCTAGTAGCAAATGCAAAGGGAGTTGTGAAAGTGGACCCGAAACAAGTGCCGAATCTTTCATCAGGCGTCTATGTAATGTCCAGAAAGGACGGAATAATCAAATTGGATTCTTCCCCTGGTGGTAAGGTGGGCCCGCTGGGCCCCAAAGGTTCGCCAATGACTCAGAGTGTTATGATGGTCCAAAGTCGAGACGCTGCTGGAAATATTGTGAGGAAGCAAGTGATCGCAGCCCCCCAGGGTAACTCCGTAACTCCCGTTAAAGTCATGTCCAAGGATGGAAACCAAGTTTACACCCAGATGAAGATTGTTTCTAAAGGCACGCCGACGAAGCAAGGAACAGTCATGTCTCCAAAAGCAGAGCCAATCAAAATTCAACCGAAACCTGACCCGAATCAACTGCAACAGATACATGTCGTCACCGCTGTTCCCTCGCCAATTACATTGCAGCCGAGAATTACGACAGGTAAGCATTATTTGTGTAAGAAAATCGCCTTATTTTCCTTTAGTAAATGTACCCTCAAAATTTATAAATCAAGACATTCGTTAATCTCTTTAAATTTACGAATATTTTATATTAGTGACTATAATATTTATGGCAATGTGGACTGTGGTCCTAATTATATAAAAATTCTAAATATTGTTTTTAAGTAAAAGTATTAGGTTTGAAACACATTCAACAGTGAAAAATGTATACAAGATATTGGTATCGTTATTTAGGAGGAAAAATTCCATCGGCAGCGTGGCCGAGTGGTCTAAGGCGCTGGTTTTAGGCACCAGTCCGAAAGGGCGTGGGTTCGAATCCCACCGCTGTCAAACTTTTTTTTTTTACAGTTTTATGTGAGAGTAAAAAACTCTTATATTTTAATAATATTTGGTAAAAGTCATTTAAAAAAATATGTTTTAATATTTATTTTATTTATTTATTATTTATTATAAAAATATAACATATTTTTTAAATGTGTCGATTTTCACTGTTTCTTTTTCTCGGATGATACCGCGTAGTCGATTAAATAAAAGTTGACAAAGTGTTGTTATTGTTTACAAGAATTATTATTTTTATTTATATTTTTTTTTATAAAAACTGTTGGGACTGTAAAAAAGAAATTTGAGACTTTTTCTTCTTTAATTTTGGCACATCTATCCTTTTTTGCGTCATTATTAAAATATATATTCTTTTGCTTAAAATTATTTTTCTTTGTTTTTAATTACTAAATAATAATTATTGCGTCACCTATTATTAATAATAATTTTAAAAAAATTAAAACTTACAATCTTAGAAATAATATTTCTTTAAATAATACAAATATGTCGAAAAAATTCTTAGATTCAGAATTGAGTGGGTGAAGTTACTAGTAGAATAAAGAAACAATATTATAAAATATTTAGTATTACGAGGAAATTTTTAAGACCCAAATTAAATTTTGTTATTAAAAAAATTGTGAATTTAAAAATTAAATTCCAGGTATTCGTCCAGGACTAACTACGGTTCAACGTGGGGTAGACGGACGGCAAATTTTACCCAGACCCACTCTCCGACAGGCACCTGCAACAAGCATTGTCAACGTAGGAGGAATTCGCTCTCCGATCCGAGCTCCAGCCTCAAGACAAGCAACACCTCGCCAAGTTCTCCAAAAACGTTCGCCCGTTATGATGCAGACTTCGACATCTGCCACAAGCCCAGTAACCCAAATGAAGCCTAAATTCTCAATCGTCCCCGGTACTGCAAACAAGCAGCCCCAAAAAGCCAGTCCCATGCAGGCAAAACCAGTCCAAAAAATACAACCTGGCAAGCCTCAGTCGCTGATCTCTTCTCCTCAACAGAAATTATTGATGGCGAAGCGAAAGGCACAAGAACAGGCAGGTATAAAACCTTCACCAAGTCGCGGTGTCTTAGCAGGAGCCAGGGCGACTCCAGTTCGAGGAAAACCAAAACCAGCAGAATCAGTTACACCGAATCAGGCTAACAAACCTAAGGAAAGCAAGCTTGCCGAAGGCGATGGTTTACATATGGAATTTCATGAGGTGAACTCAGAAGAAAGCAGTAGTGAGGAGGAACTAGAAGCTCCGCCGGTAGAAACAGCATCTGCTGCTTCTGCTATTGTTACTGGTACTGCTGCTACAGCAGCAGCAGAACCTCCAAGTCCACCTAATGAATTCAGCTTGTGTCCTTTAACTGGAAGAATCATTGGTCCTGACGGAGAACCTGTGGAACAACAGGAACCAGAAGCTTCTGAACCAACACCCCCGACACCTGTACAAATCATCGCCGCTTCTGAAATTACACCTAATACTTCGGCCTCTTCTACTGTGAATACAGAATTGGTTCTTCCATCTCTTGATGGATTAACCGATGCTGCTGGAATGATGAGGGTTGAAATGAGCCCTGGTGGTACTACAGGAACGATTGTTCAAACAACAGAGACGGAGCAAATTAGTCTTTCGAATGTTGCTGCACCTGATTTGCCTTGCTTAGATGATAGCATCCCTGTGACGACGAGTGCTCCAATGACTCAAGCGGAAGCAACTTCATCGACGGATACTGCGGTGGCTACTTCAACCACCACGACACCAACGGTGGCGACAGAAGTTAAAGTGGCGGAAAAGGCGGTGGAGGAGAAAAAGGAGGAAGAGACTCCAAATTTGGTAACTATCACGGGAGAAGACGGAGTTGTTTATCAAGTTGCGGGACAGGCGGAGGATGGACAGACATTGTTGGTGACGAGAGGACCTGATGGACAACAACAGTGCGTTATTGTAACCACTGATCAGCAGGGAGAAGATGGATCGGGTTTGACTTTGGATACTGCAGTTGCTGAAGCTGTAGCTCAACTTTTGCCGGATCAGGCAAATTTGGGTTCACAGTTTTATATCAAGGAGGGTGAAGAAGAAGGGGCGGCGGATAATCAGGTGGTTATGTCGATTATGGATGATTCTAATGCGTCTGGAGTAGCGGGAGCACAAGATGAAAATGAAGGACAGGTTGTCGCACAAGTTGTTCAGGCGGATGATCCTACACCTGGTAAGCTTTTTTTTTATTATTTTTATTTTGACGGTGGATTTTATTATGAAATCTTGTAACGAATAAAAATTAATAATATAAAATTTTTATGTTTAATAGGTGGTACGAGAAGAGTAGTCCTACTTCTCCCTGATGGAAATCTGATGATGACAGAAGTTGACGAAGAGCAGTATGCTGCTTTAGAACTCGACAAGTGAAAACTCCATGTGCTCATGAGCCCAACGAGAAATAAAAGTGGCATTTGCTACATCGGATCGCACTTTAAATAAAAGGAGTCCAATCATATTAGTAATTGTGCATCGTCTGTGTATATATATATAGCGATGTTAATTTTGTGCGTCGATTTGGAGGAAAATGACATTTTAAATCGTGTCACCTATTTCGGATAAAACTGTCTTTGAAATTGTAAAAAAAACACAACACAGTAGATCATGGCTAAATGAATCTATTAATTAGATTATACACAAGCTTTATGATTCATGTCTTGATGTGATGCATTCAACTGAAATTTTTATTTAAGAATAATATTAATTCATGGCAGTTCAAATATTTCTCAAGAAGGGGAAATGTTGATGACGATAGTTAATGATCATACTTTTACTACTATTATCCTATACAGGCATTCACTATTCATATTTTAAGAGCAGTACCACATAATCTAGGGTTTTATATTTCTCGGTCCTGATAATTTATTGTTCGTTATCTTTAACAATTTATTTTTCGAATTCAAACCATGGAATTGCATTCATGATCCTGAATGCCATAGTGGTATGAAACCACAATACGATAAATATGGGATGTTTGACTTGAACCTAGTTTAATATAGTAATAGCAGAACTTTGTTAATTAAGAAGATATAATTAAAAAAAAAAAAGAAAAATCGTTTCTATTTTTCTTAAATGGATGAAATTGATAATTTCTATTGCATATTTGCGAGTTCAGTTTTCACAAGAACTCTAATTATTTGTATTCTATGAATGATTGTGTGCATGAATAATAAT
Organism: Synergus gifuensis; assembly: GCA_904066015.1. Classification (NCBI taxonomy): domain Eukaryota; kingdom Metazoa; phylum Arthropoda; class Insecta; order Hymenoptera; family Cynipidae; genus Synergus; species Synergus gifuensis. Next base: position 466,354 of record CAJFCO010018503.1, read on the forward strand.
TTGATAGACTACCACTTTGTGTATACCGCTTTATTGTATCGAATTTTGTTTTTATGTTGAGCAATATAAAATTCAAATACATAGTGCTATCATAATTTTTTTATTCAGTCTGTACACTTTAAGCTAGATTCAAGCCATCAGATATCATGCGTTTATTGGAAATTATCGAAATTGTATCTCAATAAGAACAACCAATACTTATCTTACGTCACAAGAGAATAAAAAAATAGTATATCTCTGTATATATTCTAGAGTTTTGAGTGGTAAGAAACTTAAATATAAAATCCTAGTTGGTATTCCACGCATAATAATTATTCTTCTGTAAATAATATTAGCTCCTTAATCCTTTATATATAAAAAATTAAAATGTGTTTAAAAATAAACACTACACATAAAAGAACATCATTTTTTTCACGTTTCACATTTTTATCAAACTTCAGGACGAACTAATTGTGACATTTGATTAAGCTAAAGTGTTAAAGTGCCAAAGTTGTACAAAATAACTTGAAATCGTTATGCAAATAAATGGTCCGTAAACTTTAAAGGGTAGTTTTTCAAAATGAGCGAGTTTGAAGGAAAAAAATATAGGACTAAGGAGTTAATTAGGACATGCGGATTTAAAGCTGATGTTTATCGCTTTATAAATGGACTCGATTGGCAAGAACTTTTGCTTAAATCGAGTAATGTACGCATTTTCGGGAATTGAAACAATATTTCAATTACATAGTCACCGGATCAAGGAGTTTTGCTTTTTTAAGGGCATGCTCTACGCTGCGATGTGAAAATTTTTTTCAGTGTTCACCATGGCAAAACGAAATGATATATGTATTGCTCTCAAATTTTACACAGGAGCGTAGAGCATGCCCCTAAGGACCTGAAAAAGTCTTCAGTTCATAAAATTACTGAATTTTAAAAACAAACCAAAAATATTTAAACCAAAACTTTTGTAGGAAATAGAAAAATATAAAGAAGCATTCAATCTAATAAGAGATGCAGAAATAGAAGTGATGAAGTTTCAAAGACGTTTAACTCAAAAAATAATTGAAAATGATATTTTTGGATTAAAAAGTGACTCCCAGGGTCTTGATTCTGAAATAAGAATACGATATGGTTTACTTCAATTGAAAGATATCTTAAATAAAAATAATGTTGGTCAGTGATAACTGATAACATACGGAACTGAATAAAAATAGAACGTTTACTCTTACGTAATCTTTTTAATTTTAGGTATATTTTTGAAGAATTTACAGACTGAAAACTTTGAAGTACCTTCAAATTCTTCATCGGAATTAAAACTTGAGACTGTTAGAAAAAATTCAAAGTATTTAAATTCAATTTATCTCTTTTGAATCTACTATCTAGCTTATTTATTATAAATTTATATTGTAATTTGAATAAGTAAAAGGTTTTCTGAAATTTGTGATACAAATGTGAGAAAAAGTATAGCAAAGTTAGAAAACGTGAATACAATATTGATAGCTGATCCCGCAAGTTTGCAATTTCGCAATTTTAAAATACAGAAGTCTTACAAGGTAATTTCGATTAATAAGTATTTGTTCAACTGTGTAGATTTATAATATTATTTTAATTGTTAAATTATTTATTTACAGAAAACTGTGCTGTTAAAAAATGTGAGTTTAAATCTGGCGAGATTTCAACTAGAAGGAATGAAAAAGACTTCAAGATTGTCAGTATTTTTGGAATTTATGAAGAGTCAAAAAGGAACAATTGCACCAGGAATGTTTGTAAAATTAATTGTGGTTTTTCGCTGTGACTCTTTGGATGAAACTGAAGAAAGTATTGTTGTAAGAGTTCAAGGTGGAAGGTCAATTATAATACCAGTTCATGCTTTTAGGGATCCTCCTATTTTGCAAGGTAATTTTTTAATTATTTGTAACAAAATCGTGTATTCTAATACATATTTAAAAATGTTTAATTGTCAAATTAGGTGTCAGTACACTTTATCATTCTTGCTTTCGATCTGATTCGATCATTACACCAAGCACAAGTTCATTAAACACAACTTTAGTGGAATCAGAAATATGGACCGGTGATGAGGAGGTAAACATTGTTTTTTTTTTTTTTTTTTTTTATTTTTTATTTTTTATTTTTTTTATAGATATCTGATTTAAATTCAGGACTAGTTAATTCTAATTCCAATTGCATAGGTTTTACAAATAAGAAATATTGAGTCATCTGCTATAACTGAGACTTCAGAATATGAAAGTTCTTCTAATGGAAAAATATCCACTACATATTTTGAATGCGGAAAAAGCTTTATTGGAGAATTAGTAATAATCCCAACAACAATGAGAAATGTTGGTGGAAATGGCAGATTTTTTATAATCACCGAAGTCGATTGGTCGTCAATGAATATAGAAGTAAGTTCTAAAATTTGATGGATTGTTTTTTGTTTAGTTTATTTATTTAAATGACTTCCAAAAATTATTTATTCAAATTATTGACAGGATGTTGCAAATAGTAATATGGTTTTAAGTCCTCCTTTTGCAGTCCATCCTGCTTATTTTATTTTACGTACCAACGAAGAAATAACTTTCCATTCTTATTTCTTTCCCTCGACTTATGGCATGCAGGTAAAAAGTAGGCCACTTTCAATTTAAAAGCAATTAAAATTTTTTCCAACTCGATTGAAAGAAAATGAAGTTTGTAAGTGAATTTTTTTCAGGTAGATAAATTCTTTATGATTAGTGACAATTGCTCCGTGCAACCAATAGAAATTATAGGAGACGGAATCATGTATGAAGAGAAATTTATTCTTTTCAATGAAGTAAGTTTGTCCTTTTTATAAGAAAAACTTTAATTTTCAAGATGATAAATCAATTCTGTAATTAATGAAAATCATATTTTAAGAAGTTGAAAAGGGAATTCGAGTATGAAATCTGTGAAGATGAATTTGCAAAATATTGCATTGAGTTGGACATTAGAAAATCAGATGAGATAGTACATAATATGATAGAAATATTTAACACTAGGTACAGTCTTGATTATGTTGTTTTGCGTTAATATTATCTGAATATACAGTATAAATATATCTTTTATATTTTTACAATTCAAATTAATTAATTTTTTTTATTTAAGTGGTATGATATTACATTATCGTTGGGAACAAAGAAATGTGAAAGCAGAAAATAAAGAAAGGAAATGGAAAGATTCATCTTTCGATGATATCACTATTTATCCAGAATATGGAATTTTCAAACCATACTCAACATCTAGATTTTATATTTTTTCTAAAACTGAAAACTTAGTGTCAGATCAATATCGTACTATATTGCAGTATGATTATTACAAGGTTTCATTGGGGTAACAAATAAAATTGTTATTTTAAAAATGTTATTTTCCAGATTGTGTATTGAAGACATTCCCCTCGCATCAATTCATAAAAAATTCAATTTACGAGTGCAAGACAGTAAAATAAAAAGAAGAATGTGCCAAGTTGTAAGCAAATTCATAATTATTCTAAAATTATTTGAAAATTCTCTTTTAAAGAAATTATGAATTTTGAAACTAATTCCTTAATAATAATCCATTATTTATTTAACAATATTTCAGACAATGGATATATTCGTTTTCGATATTGAAATACGAATAGACAATTTCTTTTTTGAATCTTCCGGAAGCTCAGAAAGAATATTAGAGTTGGATAAAAATGTCCAAACAAGTGAAGAAGATTATCTAGTTTCCAGTCCTATTTCAGAGAAATCAAGAATCACTGAATCATTAACTTCAGTAGAATATTTAAATTATATTTAATATATATCTAATTATAATTTGTAGATGTTTTGATGATACTTTATAAACATTTTATTTAATTTTAATGTCTAGGATATTACTTCATTTGATGTGCCTTCCTATTCTAAAATGATGGAAAATGCATTGACTTCAAAAATAGAATGTATTGTAGAGCCTCCAAATATTTCATTCTTCTTTTCCTTGAAGAATACTGAAATTTGGATACCAAATGAAGAGTTAATTTGCGTAGAATGGAATACTATGAGTGATAACACCAGAGCTGATGCAAAAGTAAAATTAAATATTTTATTGTTAATCGAGAAGCAAAATAATATTTTTCTATCAAACTATAAAAAATTTTGCAGATAGTAAGGTATAGCGATATTTTACCAAAGGAAAAGGAAGACAAATTTTTTTGGTCAGAAGAATTAGAATTATCTGAAAGAGAATTTGACACAGATTCTTTAGAAGATATTACGTCTAATTTTTCAAATGAGTTACTTTTTCAAAATACGTCACGAACACTTATTCCTTTTCAAAAAAGAATATTCTCGCCTATACAGCAACCCGTAATAGAGTTTCTTAAACTTTCAGTAAAAGTTGGTAGGTAGCTAATTCTAAAAAAATTAATACTTTATTTTTTACCGAAAATTTGTTTTGAAGTTCATGTTGCAATTATAAATTATTTTCAGCTGAGAAGAGAATTTTTCTAATTCAAAGTAATACTTCTTTGACTTCTGGTTTTTCTATAAGATTGAAAAATTTTCATCCCGTCGAAATTGAGGATAGAGAATTAAGTGGTAGATTTTAGGATTTTTTAAATTGAAAACCTAATTCACCAGAAAATTATTTTCTAAAATAATATTTTTAACTTATAGATGAAAATTGGAACCAAATTAAGTCACCTGACTCTGGAGTTGTTCTAATTACAAAGCCTATTAATGGAAAACTTGGTCCTTTTGAAAATAAAAGTATTGAGATTTATGCTTATTCAGATACTTGGGGAGATTATGAGGACGAAATAAGTATAAATATTGATGGCCTGCCAAGATTTCAAGTTTCAGTTCGAATTCAAGTTGAAGATTTACCAATTTCGTATCCTGTTTGTAGAAATTTAATTAGGAAAACACCAATACTGAAGTATGTTTAAGACCAAACTAAAATCAAATTAAAAAGAATAAAAAAATTAGAAATACATTTTTTCATTATTTCCAGGTTCATGAAACACGATTTATTTTCAAAGTCGAGAACCCTTGCCATTGAAAATACTAGTTCTATACCAATAATTATCAATTGGCACTCATTTTTGAAGGAAGACGACCCATTTTCAAAACTCATTCCATTTAAAATAATGCTGGACATTTTTACAACAGTTTCGGCCTTTGACTTTTCCGAAAAGTGTAATTGCGAAAAGGATAAGGATATTGAACAATTACTCAAAACTCATTTAGAAAGATACGAATCGAATCAAAGTTTCAAGGAACTAAGTCATTTCGATTCGATGTTATTAACTCCAAGCTGTGATAGCAACAAAAGGTAATTGATTAAAAATTTTTAAATATCTTATAACAGTGAATTATAAAATATTTTTTGTAGGATCTAATTATATGTATTAAATATAAATGTTTTTTCTCTAGTTTCGTAGATTTAGAGAAGACGAAAAACACAGAAAATGGTATTCCAGAAAATATAGAATACAGTAATGTTGAAATAATTCAGAAAAATCAGAATGAAGTAAAAATTGAACTTTGTATAATTCCTAATTATGGAGAACTAGATCACAAGATTTTTTCAGTAACTAATATTTTGATTGAGATACTTTTGTTTTTGTTTAGTTTTTGGTAATTTTGTAATTAATTTTACTTTTATTTTTTTTCTAGATACATCCTCAAGAATTATTTATACCTCCAAAAACAAAACGTTTTACTACTATTACATTTCATCCTGAAGCGCCTTTAAATTACAGTAGTAAAACTCATTGTCAAGCTCTTGGATTTATTCGAATTTCTCCAGAATACAAGTATTTAATTTTTAAATAATTATCGTTTTAATATTTATTCTTAAACTATGTTTTTTCAGAAGTCAAAGCACGTGTTTTTTACGTAAAGATGGTCATTCTCTCCTTCCGACTGTTATTGATTTAGAAATTATAAATGTGAGACCATATCTTAGTCTTCTTTCTTCAAAATCTCAGAAGAAATTTAAGTGCTATGCTAACGAGTTTGAAAATCATCGGAAATACGAAATAACGTATGTAATTATTCTTTTAAAATTAATTATATATTTAGAATAATTAAATTCGAATTACTCTTTGAAATATTCAGATGAAATTAATTTCTGTATTTATTAAGGATTGAAAAAATTTTTTTATTGAAAAATGAAAACCAGGAAGCATTAGATGTACATTTCAAGACAAATGATCCTTTTTATATAAATAGGATAATAACATATTGTGGGACGATATTATCTTCAAGTTTATGTCTAGAACCTGGAGAAAGTATAGAAGTATAAAAAATTACAAATATTAAGAATTAAGCGCTTTTCTCTTACGCAAATTTTAAAAATAAATTCTTCACTTATTGTTTTATTTTATTTAGGTTGTGGTTTCTTGTACAATTAATATTAATACCATTCAAGAAGCAATCCATAGAAATAATGACTCGATAAAAACCGTGATTAGAAATTTACTGATTGGTTATCATGACGGATGGATACAAGTACTTATAGATTTTTTAAAACATTCAAATTCAGAAGAAGTTTCATTTAATTCAATAATTGTGAAAAATGAATACTAAAATATTTTTTTAATCAGGAAATTGAACTTTGCCTGCAAATTTATTTTCCATTAATGAAATTGTCCACCAATTCTTTAAATTTTGAAAGTGTAAAAGTTGGAAGTAGTAAGGAACTCTTTTTAAAAATTGAAAATTTTGCAGGTATGATAACTAAAAAAATGTACGAAGTGACAAAAATTGCGAGAGCTAATAATTACGATTTCACTTATATTTTGTATTTCTTTACTTTAATAAATTAATAAATTTATTTGTGTTTCTTACAAAAGTTTGGGATCAAGTATTCGAAATAAAAAGGGAAAGTCAGAAACGTGAATTTTCAGTTGTACCAACAAAAGGATGTCTATCATCCAGCAAATCTAATGCAGGTCGAAGTATAAAAATTTCGATAAGCTTTATACCGACGTAAGTTATATTGATTAGAATAACGATGATTAATTTATTACATATAAATTGGTAGAAAATTAATAAACATTAATTGCAAAATTCTTGATATCCAAACAGGGAAGAAAAGTCTTCGAAAGAGGTTTTGTATATAATAACTGGGATCCCAGGGTATGAAATAAAATGTGAACTCCGTGGAACAGGAATTTTAGATCCAGCTGAATAATCTATTTTAAATTATCGAAAAATAATTATAGTTACAAAAAACTATTTCTCTTTTGTAAAACATGCTATAAAAAATCCAATACTCTCACTCTTTGGACCAAATCTAAATAACGCATTAGATTCTTCTGATGTTAATCCTTCGATATTGAATCCCGATGTCCCGCATTCTGGAAATTCAAATCTCAGTATTTTATCTTTCACAGATATGAGTTTCAAAATTGGATATGTTTTCAATGCCCAGGCAACAATGCTTTCATTTTCTCCTATCGTAATTGAACATGTACTGTAAACTAATGTACCCCCAGGTTTCAGAAGTTCAACTGCCTGTATTAAAGAAAAATAAATATAGTTATAGTGATCCACCTTTTTAATTAATAAATCTAATCTGGACTTAACTTTTTTAAACTTACAGTGGAAAATAATTTCCTTTGTAAAGGAATGTAAGAATTCAGTTGAGTTACAGTGATTGGGTTGAAAAATTGTGGCCTTTGCCCCAAAGCACTGCAAGGACTGTCCAACAGAATTCGATCGAAACTTTCTTTGGAAAAAGGGGGTCCTTCGAGAATTTTCCTTTTTTGGATATCGGTTGATACTTTTGTCGAATCAAAGCAAAACGAGCGAACGTTCTCCGCACAAAAACTTTTGCAGTGCCTTTTTAAGCTTTCAAACTTGTTTTTATTTTTCTCGAGTGCTATTATGATTCCCTAAAGTAATTAGAAATGCCTTAACAATTATTTTACTATTCGCTCATATATATATTTCAATGTCGTTGAACAGCAAAATAGCACTGATATATATCAGTGCAAAGTAGACTTACTTTTCCTTCCATCAGAGCTGAAATGTGTGTAGTTTTATGTCCTGGAGCTGCACACATATCGAGAATAATTTCGCCTGGTTGTGGGTTTAATACTCGAGAGCATATTATCGAAGGCAAATTTTGAAGTAATGCCCATCCTTCTTGAAAGAGTTTATCATTTAGTTGCGGAAGTCTCGATATTACATCGATCATTAATATTGCAATACCACTGGAAAATATTTTTTATGTTTTATTTTCTGGAAAATTTAAATTATTGTTTTTAACTTTTCAATATTTTCTAATTTCTATTACTGTTACCTCGGATTTTCAACTCTGTGTCCAAAAATATCTTCTCTAGTCATTTGAACAATTCCATTTCCAAGAAACAGTTTATTTTCTTTGTTATACTGTTTGATGAGGCCTTTTTTACAGCCGTGAACTATGTCAGCGAATACACTTACACTTTGGCCCACTTTTAAACCTTAAAATAAAAAATCAATAAAAATATAAACTTTCAATATCAAATCAATTGATAAAATTAATACTTATAGTGTAATTAGAAGAATTTATTTATAGTTTAAAATGTAATCTAACCGTGAGGCATTCCAACAATACCAGGAGCAAAAACATTTGCCCCTCGAATTACTGCTTCTCCACACTTTGCATCAACAATAATTTCTTTCAATTGAATTTTTAGATCCAGTTCAATTTCATCATCCCAAGCATTGACAATAATTAATTCCGAAATATTTTTAAATGTTTTAATGGATGGTAGCGGACGAAAATGTCCTTTTATTTTCATTTGCTGCAATTGTAAAAAATTGTATAAAACTGAGCGATTTGAAGAAAATATTAGTTATAAAGAATGTGTAATTAATTGATTAATTCAAAATTAATGAGAAACTCACCGCTTGAAGGTTATTCTTTATACAAGCAACAACATCTTCATTTTTTGTTAATAATTTATTAACTCTATAAACTATATTTTTTGGTGCACAACTTAACCACTGTCTCAAAATATCCAATTCTTTCTGCAACACAAAATTTCTAATCTAATAAATCTTAATAAAAAAAAGATAAATAGAAATTCTAAAAAAGAAACCTCAATTTCCGAATCTTCTAAACACCTTCCAGACTTCTGCATTTTCCGAAACTCTTCTTTAAATTCATTCTCTATGTCCTCTCTATTTTTAAAAGGAGACTTTATCACTAAACACTCGGTGGACTCCATTTATAAAAATTAATTATAAACAAAAATTATATGTATAATGAATGTTTAAGTTTAACCTCAAAAAGACGTAAACAACATGTCAAGAAATCAAGAAATATGTACGTATGCATAATACATTTTGAATCTGCCGCCGTTTTTTTATTGGCTGTTTCTGTTGTAACAGTACGTATTTACGAATTAGAAAAGACAGGTGGTTGGTCAAAAATTTATGATTTTCCATCGACCCACCAGTTCGCTCGGAAAACAAGATGGCGTTGTGATACACTCGAGTCTCCCAAATGTCCAGAAATTTTTGCCAGAGGTTCTCCAAAATACACTCGAGTTCCCTACCTCAAATGTCACATCGATTGCGCATGCGTATTGCGTATTGTGTTGTTTGCGTTAGCAACCAATCAGATGTCGATCGCAGCGCATGTGCAGTGGTATCAAGTGGCAATTGAGAGAACAGTTCTGAACAGCTGGTGACTATTGCGGAAGAAAATTGGTGACTATTGCGAAATTGTGACTATTGCGGTGGGACTATTGCGGAAGTCGAGTGTAATGTTAAAAAATGTTAATTCTTATAAATTTTCGTTAATTCTCTTAAATTACTTAAGTTACGGTAACGTTCTTTGTTACCTTACCCAATTTTAAATTACCGAGAATTTTCGAACTCTAGAGTCTAGATATATATGATATATATAGATATCTTTTGATATCTTTTCGGATGGGTTGTTTTCGGTTGCTCCATAGTTGCTTTTCAATGTTTAAAAAGAAATGGAAAATATGTATTCCATAGAATTTCGCTTATTATTAATCAAGTATGACTGTTGGTAAGTTTCAACTTTATCTTCATATATTTTTCATTTTAAAAAGAAGCTCGTTTAAAACTTATGAGGTTATATTGTTTTGGAGCAAATGTGTTAATTGATTTTATATTTTGAGAGAGCAGTAATTCTTCTTATTGCCATGTTCTATGTAATATATTTTAATTATGGATTCTTGTTCAGTTAAGAAAAGAAAATTTTTGTTACATAGAATATAGTGCTTCTGTCCCCAGTGTGATTGTTTCATGATTTCATGAACCTTACCACGTATTATTTATTTTAAAATTTCAAGCCTAAAAACCTTAATAAAACATTTTTTAATATTTATAACTTTTGTATCCTTTTTGTCACTTTTCTTTATACTGGCCAAAATTGGACAATTTAATCAACTTTTATTCATCCAAAATTTATGTTCCAATAAGTATTTCGTTATACTTTATCCATGTTATGTTTAGAGAATTATTTTTCTTATATTATGATTTAACATTTTATCTGCTCAAATAAAACTGAATGGTCATCTTTTCACAATCAAGGAGTTAAGTCTTAACCATGTAAATAAGAAACAATTTATTATATATAATTGAAATTGTCAATGTCTCTACAATGAAAATCTAAAAATTGAATTTACAGGTTTTGCTTAGAAAAACAACATGTGTAATACTCTGTCAACTATGGACAAAGTTACTAGCAAAACCAGCAGCCTCAAAGCTCTTTTGCTTAGAGCATGGCGCGAACGTTGGAGCGATTTGCAATGGGGAATCAATATTAAAACAGTAAGATATAAAATTCAATAAATAAACTTTAATTGGCTGGTTCCTAAAAATATTTTAGATAAAATATATCTTAATCCCCTTATTTGAACTACTTTTTAGATCTTGCCAAGGGGTGTAAGTGGCGACGTGTATAATTTAGCCGATTGTATATTGCAACAGGCTTTAGTGGGTCCTGGTCCAAATCACCTAGTGTTATCTTATCTAAAACATTCGCTTAGTTCTCAGGTAATTTATTTTAATGGTTTTCTGCCTTATTTGTCACTTAAGTTTAGAAATATATAAATAAAGAAACACTGATTACTATTTCAGTTGGTCTCTTACGCTGCTGTATTACAGCGTATAAGTAAATATGATGCTTTTCAAAAGCCTCATTGTATTCTAAGTCTTTTAAACTTCTTAGAAACAATTCACATAGGCATAACTTGCCGAGGCAAACCCGAAGAAGATCTTTTAGCCGCAGCAGTATTGTCAGTTGTACATTGGTTGTTGCAATGTTATTTGCAACCTCTTTCTAAAACTCCACAAAACAATCCATTAATTCCGCAGCCATCAGAATTGATGGATAAACCTGCCAGTATTTTGAAAGAAATGCTCAATTCCGATTTCATATGTGCGATGGTGTACTTGGCTAAGCATGATGATAAAGGTAAATCTAGATTCGTAGACTTTACTGTGGTTACATTTAATTTAATTTGAAATTAACTTTATAAATTATTTTTTTATATTACAATTACACTTTTTTAGATCTCTATGCAGACGTTGTAAAGAAATGTCAAGAAATTGAAGTACTCCAGAGAGCAAATAATGTTAAATCTTCAGTTTCTATCGAAGAAACTTTGAAGAAACTATGCAATCTTGAAATAGAAAATTTGACTCCTCGTTCTTCGAGAACAGATATGGAACCGATAACGCACTGTTTGCAGTCTTTGTTAGCCGTTCAGATGTCTTTAAATTATGGTACTGAAACAGCTACTTTCGTTAGTCAACTTTTAATGGTTCAGAGACTCAAAAACTACACAAACGCGAGACTTTATTGTGAATTGATTCGTGCAAGTTTAATGAGCCTACACAGTGTCAATGGATATATCAGCGAATCGCATTGGGGGGCTTTCATTTTCTTGAAAGTACCACTCATTTTAAAAGAACTTCATGTTAATTCTTTAAACAATGGCGAAGATAAGTTTAAGTATTCTCAAGACGTCTTGGATGCCTTTGAACTCCTTTTACACTATACGCCTTTGCTTGATAAAATTGACGCTACGTATTTATGTAATACTGTCGAGTGCATATTAAACAAATTACAGAAACTTAATTTGGTTACCGAAGAGCAAAATAAACAACTGAGCAGTCGGAGGTAAGAAATTTGGACATTTGGATTAAAACTTAAATTAACTCTCAATTCGAATTAGTAATAATAATAACTAATTAAAATCGTTTAAAATTGTTTTTAGGGAAGGGTTGACGGTAGCTTTGCACAAACTCGAATCTTCAGTAAATTCGACTTCGATTCCTAAAGTTATAATGCGTGCCGAACAGACACTAAGTGGATTGCTGAAAACGCTTAACGCAGACTGTTCAAAAATAATGGAAGCCCTTTTGAATATGCTTAATCAAACTCTCTCCGGAAAAAGTTTCGACCTCATAATGGCCGTCGCTTCTGTAGAGGGAAAACTAAAAGCATTCATCTCCAAAATGATTAAATTTAACGAGTACAGCAATCAAGTAAGCGAACCAGTTCCCGGAAAAGGCCCATCTTCTCGAGCTATGCTATTCGATGTGACTTTCCTGATGCTTTATTCCATTGTTCAAACTTATGGATCTGAAGTCTTAGAAGAAGGCGGAGATTCCTTTTTTGAACAATGGGTTCGCGATTGCATGCCAGAACGTGGCAAACCAAAATCTCCACAAAAGATGCTTCAAACGATCGACCCAGCAGTTGTCGACGTTCTTTTGCATCAGATAAATTCTGGTGAAGCTGATTTTATGACGAGCACTGTAAATTGGGACGTAACTTGTCTGGCTGCAATGGGAGTTGTGAAGGAATTACTTTTTGGTTGGGAAAGTGGAGGCTTGAGTGCCGCAGATGTTAAAAGAGCTCTGGACAGATTAAGAAATGGCGTTTGCTGTCTGCCTGTTTGTGCTGCTACTTGGTTATGTGCACATATGAGCATCATTCATCAGGATGCACTTCTTAAGCCTATGAATATGGCACAACAGTTCCTGACTCCTGGAACAACCGACGAGACGCAGGAATCTTTTATTAAGGAGAGGTAAAGTTTAATATATTTTAAAATTTTCGTTTGTTTGTGAATTTTAATTTTAAGGTACCTGTATTTATTTATGTATTATAAGAATATTTTCTCAATATTTTGAAATTACAGAAAGTTTTTCGTTTTCAGGTCTGCCATAATGTTTCAAATTATACGGAAGATGCAATACGATGTCTGTCCTCCGACTCAATTCAAAAAAGTGCTTGCAGTCTCTCACAGGTAATATAAAAGATAATAAATGCGAAAATCATGTATCTAAAAAAATATTTATAATTGTAATTATAATTATATCCATTTGAAATATTTAGTCTTATATCTCGTCAACCAATATTGGAACAATTGGAAACGATATGGCAGAAGATTCACTGTCGAGGTTGGATAAATATTCAAGCAGCAGAAGGTCTCCATTCTTTGCTAAATACCGGCGGTTCTCTTTGGTTTGTTTCTAACTTGGTGAAAGCGACTCTGAAGTACAAATATCAAGAAGAATTGGACCGAGCTGTTGACCTAACATTTTCTATCTTTCATTTTGACATTGAAAACTGTACATTGGATCTCTTGACTAATGTTCTTCCGCAATATTTGTACAATAGTTTGCAGTAAGTAGATAAATTCTTAAAAATGTTCATTCCTTAAACCAGCGAATGCAGGGTACACACCGTATATATGAATTAAAATTAATAAAAATATTCTATTATCTTTCAGAAGCGAGGAACTTGTAGAGCCGCAATCGTCAATTTTAGCAAAATTGTGCGTTTACTGTATCTTTTCTACTCTTGAATATAACAACACGAATCCTCAACACGGTAATAGTAGAAAACGAACCCGACGAGATTTAGACGCGGAGGAATTGGACGCACTCGGTGTTCCTGCAAATAAGATTTTAAGACTGAACGAAGCCGGAGATTCAAATCCAATGTTTGGATCTAATTCTCCGCAATCTCAAGGTCCAACTAACGGACAAAAGCTCATCGTTTTGAGGGATCCGCTACTGGGGGCGTTAAAAACACTCTTTAATAATTTTACTTATCTAGCTGGAAGAAACGGTGAAGTCTCACAACAAACGTATTTTATACTACAGTTTCTACGATTTATGGTTCAATGTGGAAAGGATCGAACGCGAGTCGTGCTAGAAGGAATGAACTCAGAATTGGTAAGTTTATCATTGATTTTCTAAAATTGTATTGACCAGCTGAGCATTTTTATCTGCAAAAAACTGTAGATTATAATTTAAACAGGGTCTCATTAAAAGTCAATACTAAGGTGATAAATGATAATGAAAACGGAATTAAATCAGTAACTAAATATCATTTTGCTTTTTAAGGTGCCTTGTCTTCTTAAAGCACTACCAGAATGTTTCACAACTGATCTGCTCTTGAGGTTATACGACATTCAAACAACAATGGGGCGAAAAGGAACTGCACGCGATCTTTGCATGTTGCGGAATATCAATTTGAAGCCCGTCAAATGAACGTAGGAACCTCTTATTTTTTAATAGTACAAGTGATACATTATTTGTTTGTACAATGTATATAGTTTTCCTTTTTTTTTAAATAAGTTTTATCCTATTTTATCTGATCTTTCGAGTAACACAAACTTCGGTTTGTTTTCATTTCTTTCTACTAAAATACTGGCTTTATGATTTAATTTTTGTTAAGGCAAGCAATCTACATGTTAAATTAGGCCTTTTATGCATGCTTTTATTTGATATTTGAACTCTGATTTAATTAATGAATTTATAATTCGTACTATTGAAAAATAAATACAGTTAACTATTTAAAATTTAAATACTTTTATTGCTTTTTTAAAATAGCTTTATTATTGTAGAGTATAGAAATGTTTACTTTTAATTAACCTTTTTAATTAACAGTATTTTTTTATAGTTTAGTTGTATCCCTCGTAAAGAGTAGCTGCAGCAACTTTAAGCGCTGCTTCTCTGCCTACCAGCTTTTCTGCAATCGTCAATCCGAAAGCGAAAGTCGTTGCTGGAGCTCTGCTGGTGATGATATTTCCTGAAAAATTTTGTGACTATTAACAAATTTTATGCTTAACATGTCAACGTATTTTTTTTTGAGTTTTACAGAAAAAAAAATGTCACAATAATTGATAAAAGAAGTAGCACACCATCGGTTACGACCATTGGTCCTTCGACGTATTTGTAATCGCTCGTCAGTTTATCCTTATGGAGAGGGACGGAAGTAATTTTCTTGCCTAGAGCAATTCCGTGAGTCTTCAAAACAACGGGAGCAGCGCAAATTGCAGCGATTATTCCGTTTTTTGATTCCTGTTGCTTAAGCAAGTTTCCAACATCTGCTGACTAATAAAATAACAGGTTTTTTTTTAATAAATTTGATTCCACCAAGCTGTTCAAAATTATGATACTCACAGCTGCCAAATTTTTCCATCCAGGGCCTCCGGGTAAAACAACGGCATCGTAACTTGTGTTTTTAAGTGCATCAGTGAGAGTTGTATCTGTGTAAAGTTTCACGCCGTGTGCGCACTTTATACAAGATTCACTTGTAATGCTGGCAATCGTGACGAGAACCTGTAAATTATAACTTTTTTTTTGATTTCATACTTTTAAATTTGTAAATAATTATTGTATATTGAAATGTAAAAAAAATAGTAGGAGGAAGAATCAAGAGAATTGGAAAATTTTAATTTATAAAGAAAAACTGAACACACTTACCCCGGCACGACGTAAGACATCTGATGTTATTACAGTTTCCATTTCTTCGGCTCCTTCAGCCACAAGCAAAAGCGCAGTTTTCGACATTTTTGAACAATAATTTCTAAAGAGCTTCGAGAGACTAACTTCAAATTTTTGTTTCAGGCTCTTTTAAATGAGTCCAAGTTTTAGGAGGGTGGATGATTAAAATAATCTTATCTTGTAATCTCTTTATATTATCAGACCTTTAAAAACAGACTGAATACCATTTGATAACATATTTGATTTATTAATTAATTCTTTTTACTTATCACTATTCTTTTTTTCCGTTGTTTCCTTTTAGAAAGAAATAGCTTGACGGAATTTCATATTTTAACTATATTTTACTGCAAAGGATAAAAAAGCTGTGGAATATTTCTTTTTTAAAATTCAAACCTTCGAGCTCAAATTGTTTTTAAATTACGCATGTATAAATTTAGATTTTTTAAAGATAAAATTTGGGTATCGAATCTAGATATATTATATAATCGCAATTAAACATGCTGACAAAGTCCGTGATAATTGATGGCACGATTAATATTGGGCAATTCTAAAGGCTGTCTATCTACTACAAATATCTAAAATCAAGGGAATTTTTTTTAGGATATAATAATTCGACCATTCCATTTTCTTTATTTATATTCAACAAATCCTCTTACAATTTAATATTTAAATTATTTTAAAGCAATTGTACCACTGAAAAGTACTAACAAGATTGAAGTAGAAAAGGTGAGATTAAAAATCACAATTTTCAAAGAACAAAAGTGTTTTTTCAAAGCATTATTTGTATCCATCGTAAAGCATACCTTCAGCAACTTTAAGTGCTGTTGCTTTGTCCAACAGCTTCTCAGCAATAGCCAAACCGAAAGCATAAGCTGTTGCTGGACCTCTGCTAGTTATTATATTTCCTGAAATAATCAAATTTTATAACAGTTGGAAAACTTAAAGATCATTATATCGATATTAATTTGTTTACTGCTTTGCAGGAATATGATACCAGATAAAAGAGATATACCATCAGTTACAACCATTTGTCCTTCGATGTACTTATAATCGCTAGTCAGTTGGTCTTTAGTGGATGGATAAGAAGTAATTTGCTTCCCTTTTGCAATTCCGTGAACTTTCAAAACAGCTGGAGCAGCACAAATTGCAGCAATTATTCCGTTTTTGGATTCTTGATCTTTAAGCAAGCTTCCAACTTCTGCTGACTGAAATAACAACAATTTTTGTTTAAAAAAAGGTTAAAACCTATTGAAAAAAAACCTCGTGTTATTTTCGGATGAGGAAAACACGAGGCAATCCGCGAGGATTTTAAAATTCCTGTGTTTGACCTGTTCGAAAAAAACACGACGATTTTATACTCAAAGATTTTTTCAATAAGGAAATTTGATGAAATCGAAATAAAAATTGATACTTACAGCTGCCAAATTCTTCCATCCAACACCACCAGGTAGAATAACAGCGTCGTAATTTTTATCTTTAATGACATCGACGAGTTTTGCATCTGTGCAAATTTTCACGTCTCGGCTGCACTTTACACAAGTATCGTTGGTAATGCTGGCAATCGTGACAAGAACCTACAGATACATAACTCTATTAGTTAAATTTTACTTAATAAAATAAAATAAAATTTATAAATAATCTTATAAACAAACTACATATGTAATAACTAAAACATAACCGCAGTCTTACCCCGGCACGACGTAAAACGTCTGCTGTTATTACAGCTTCCATTTCTTCGGCTCCTTCAGCCAAAAGCAAAATTGCTGTTTTCGACATCTTCGAACAATAATTCGTAAAAATAACAGACTGATAATATTTAAAATTCGAGTATGAAAGCCTTAAAAAAATAGGACTAAACACCATTTGATAATGAACGAAAATCAAGGTAAATACAATACAAATTCATACACAAAAATCGCTGTATCTAGGATACCTGAGGCCCAGATCCGATAAAAATTAATTTTCTCCAACAACAAGTAGTATTTGTAATTACAAATTAACGCCTTCAAAAAATTATCACTTTCTGATAATAATTTGGTCTCAAAGGACTCAAATTCGAGTTAATGCCAGTTAATGCAGAAGATCAGGGTCCGGTCCGAGTCGCTTCGGCCGGCCCTGTTGGCATTTCCTTCTTCCTTGTCCATTCCTTGTTTATACTTGTTCCCCTTGTTCCCATGTGGTTTCCATGTTCCTTATTTCGAAATTTGGGTTTTTTCCATAAAAAATTGATCTTTTTATGTATCATGAGTGATATTATTTTAAAAAATATTTCAATTTAAAGATACAAGCACAATAAATGTTTAAGATAAGTTTATGAAATTCAAGGAATTAAAAAACACTAATTTTTGGGATAATAAAACAAAAAGAAACATAACATAAAAATTCGAATTTTATTTATTTTATGTAGTACATATATATGTATAGTTTTTTATTTGCATATATGTATAGTAATGTGCATTCAGGGTCGTATCCTTAATTTCTTAGCAATGAGGTCAACAATCCGAATATTAAAAATTTTTATTTTACTGTCGAAGAGATCTGATACTTCTGATAAAGTTACATAAATTTACATTCATCGATCACATTTTTTATAAAATTTTTCTATTTCCATCAAGCTACCAAATTTTGTAAAAAAGATAATTTTTCTAAAAATGCATCCAGGAAACAAGGCACAAGAGTCAGTTTGCCTAATTCTTTTTGTCGTACACGTCCCTCAAAGGCTCAAAACAAAGCTTCCAGATCGTATTATTAGGATTGGTGCTGGTGGGTCGTCGGTGAATGAATAAGAGAATTCACGTCATTCTCCATATGTTTACACTTACACAAGCAACGATTAAAATCCACTCATGTCTGACGTTTACTTCAAGGTTGAATAGGTAAAATAATCAAAATAAATTATCTAGTTTATTACGATGATTTACCATAAATTTTGTTTCTCGAAATATTTCTGAAAATCTTTATTCCGCGAAATAAAATAACTTCTTAGAAGATAATTCAATTTAAAAATTATAATGTTGGGTTTTTTCTGGTTTTTTTTAATAAAAAAAAAAGTTTTACGGTATTTTACCCTTTTTTACGTAATTTATATAACTTGCGTAAAAAACACGTGACTTGACAACCCTGGCGTTCTTTCAATTCGTTGTGTCAATGGGAACGTGCGGAATTGGAACACACCCCCACAAGAAAAGCGAAACAAATCGCAGTCATCGCAGTCAATCGCAGTACAAGATGGCTTCCCTCGGGTGTTGTGGTTGACGATATTTACAAGATATTTTGTACATTCTATACCGTAATTAGGTCTTTATTGACCTGACTAGTTTCTTTATTTGAAAACGAGTGCCGTGCAAAGGCAACGGGAATAAACGCAGCAATTGAAAACCATCGCTGTAAACAAAATGCGAACATTTCAAGACTAAGGCACACTTCTGACTTCTGAGTGAGTACATACCAAATTTCCGTTTTTTCCTGCACGCTTTTGCAATCGCACTCGAGCAATCGGGATACTTGAGAAAATTTAGCCTCAAAATGACCAAAAATCGAGTCCGCAAGGTTAAAGATTTAATAGCTAATTTTTATTGGAGTTGACGTCCCCTTTTCAGCGAAGCGTTATTTATTGTCATGGTGCACGAGGCACCTTATTGGTTAAATGGTTATTGCATCCTCGTCTCGTGTGTGTTAATTATTTACGACCGCCTCTGACTTTCCAAAAGCGAAATGAACCGATTTTTGGGGATCCTGATTGTGTCGATTTGTGAAATCTCGAGGCTTTTGCTTGAAAGGCAATCGTACATTACACTTATTTTAGAACTTTCGCCGTGACTTAAGACCACTTAAATCGTTCAATTTGATCCTTTGATTTTCCTAGGCAATAATAGACGATTTTTCTTGTTCGTTATGTAACTTTTCTTGTAGAAAAAAGACAGCAACGAATACGAGTGGCAATGATTATATGTATATTATAATAGAGAAAATATGTTGCTATGAAAAGTGGATTTTAATATTAAATACTATGCATTTTCAGCCTGGTGAATGTAAATGGCAAAACTGTTCAACTTAACGAAAGTATTTTTATATTGTAGTTGTTTCTTTAAAAGCCTTGATAGTCGTTTGTTGTTTTTAAAGGCCTCGCTAAAAAACATTTTTATTTTAGTTTCCATTTATTTAAGGTTCAAAGTTGCTATAACTTGAGCTGACCTTTTGTTTTGGTATATTTTTAGGAAAAAAATTATTGATTTCTGGTTTAACAAAGGCAATCTGAGATTTACAGAAAGTTAAGCTTTTTAAACTTCGTCAATTGCAAAATGTGAATCTTGTTCTATATTTTATAGTCTTTATTTTAAAGATTTATTATACTGGTTTATTTTTTATTTGTTTTGGGTTAAAGTTACGATAATGTGAACTGATCTTTTAAAAGTAAAAGATACACGAAATGAATATTTTCTTAGGTGCCGCATTAATAAATACTTAACATTGTAGACAAAATTTTTGATAACTTACAGAATATTTTATTACATACTATATCATGTTTTCATAAACATTGAAAGGAATTAAATTCAATTTAAAAACAGATTAATTAATTTGACTCCAAAAAGTAAAAAATTGGAAGTGATCACATTCTGAATTTAAAAAAAATAAAATAACATCATTCAAATTTAAAAAAATAAATATTTTTATTGAAGAATAGATAAGATTTAGAATTTGCAGATATTCAGCATGTCTCTAATAAATGATAAAAAATATATTTTCTTTTCATTAAATATGATTACAGAGCTTGATAAATAAAAGAACGAATTGCAAAGCTTATATAAAATATAAAAATTTGTTATTTATAATCATTTTTACATTCTCATCAGAGAATGTATTATTTTAATGATAGGAACATTTGGGTAAACTAAAAATTGATTTGTATCTAAGTCAGGAATATTTTTTTCACATTTCTTGTATGTGAAGCTCTCTATTAAAATGTTACATATATTTTCAAATCTATTTTAAAATCTGGTTTTCATATAAAAATGGTTTGACAAGATCAGCTTCTATTATCGTAACTTTATAAATAAAAAAAAAAAAATAGAAAAAGTGGATACTTAATTGTTAAATACTTCAATGCCAAGAATTCCTTCGAGAAATTAATTTGAAAATAATTATTTAATTTTGAATGAATTGATTCAAATTGACACAAATTAAAAAAAAAAGTATTGAACATTAAATTCTTTTTAGGACTAAAAACCAAGAATTTATTATAAATTTACTTGTTTGGCTGGCAAAAATTAAGTCAAACAGAAAATGAGTGGATAAATATATGATAAGAGTCGAGCTAATTACAGTAATTATGAAATGAATGATAATATTGTCTTTTTAATCTACATAATGATAACTTAACTTCATATATTAAATAATATTTAGACTCTTGCACGATAAACATAAACTGTTTTCGAACTTGAGAAATTAGGAACAATTTTTTTTTAAAATAAATTGCTAAATTAAATTTGACAAAACAAAAGAATTAAAAGCTTTCGTCGATGTTTGAACAAAAGTGAAACTTATTTATTAAACAATTTCCAGAAAGTTATAAAAATCATAATATGTATTTTTAAGCCTATTAGAACAGTCATTAGTCACCGTCATACCAATTAAAGATAATTAGCAAACTTATTAATTGCAGTAATTTCGCGACCATGATACTATTAAAGCTTGGCATTTAAAAACAATTCTCTTTAACCTGAATTACATATTTTATTCTGAAAATTGAATTCTATTCGAGTACAATAATAATAAAACATGCAAAATTGCATGTAATCTTGTGGCATCTGTTATCTTCTGAAATTATCGGAATTATTTTGCTTTATAGTTACGTTTAACAGGCTCGGGGTGTCTAGTTTTCAAAATTGAAAGTGATAAAAAATAAAGAATTTCTTTCTGGGCATCAACTCAGTTTAATGAAAAGAATACAGAGATATGACAAAGCTCAATTCATATTAATTAATTATAATTTAAGTAATATACATTTTACTATTTGAATCGATTTTGCTAGACACCTTGAATTGCTAAATTCTGTTAATAATCATGTGATAACGAATTCACTGATTATCAGTAATTCGATAAGAGCATGTAAAAACTTAATCGAATCTTAAAGACAATGATTGATAATGATCACAAAAGCTGATACACTGAGAAAAATTGATAGTTGAGTCAACTAACTGGTTAGTAAACTATGATAATACTAATTTTATTAGTCGTATCAACCATTCTTTTAGTTGAAGATACTATTCTGTTTATTATTGTTTATTTATTATAATAATAATTTGAGTAGTAACGTCAACTAATTAAATGGATGACACAACTAATAAATTAGCAGTGCCATAGTTTACTAACTGGTTAGTTTACCTAACTATCCATTTTTTTCAGTGTAGACTACATGTACGGTTCAGGGGGTGGATGATAGAAATTTACCTAAAAGGCAAGAGTGAAGCCAGTCGAAACACTGGAGAAAGACGGCGGAGCTTTGGAGGAGGGGGAGATGTCCGCCGGCACCCAGGGAGAGATTCGGGTTGGTCCATCGCACCAGGTTTGCCATATTCCTTGAAAAAACTCTTGCCACTTAGCTACATATATCGCCGCACAACGTACCTAACTCAAGGCTTGTTTTTGGTGTTTATTTTTTCATTTTTTTTTCTAAATTAAATTCAAGAACGAATCAGGTCTAAGTCTAGAATGCAAAATTTAATTACTCCTACTATTAGTCGATTGGCGGGACAATTTCTAAACGTAGATTCCTCTTACCGACATTGACCGACATCGATACTCTTCCAAGGATCGCGTCCGTGCTTGAAAAGGTTCGCTTTTGTGCTAATATGGCTTAATGCTTTGCTAAAGGGTTTGTGTCTGTCTTAAAATTGTATATATAAATTAAATTACGAAATTTCGAGAATTTTTTGAAGGAAAATGTTTCTAAATAGGTAATTGCTAAAATTAGCACAGTCAAGAATCCTCGATGTCGCTAAATTCGGTAACAGATATCTACAACTAGAAACTTTATTATTATTAAAACTTTTCGAATCTCTGGAATTTTTCGTTAGAAAAAGTCACTTAAAAATATTTTCGCTTTCATTTTATATATTTTGTTTCTTCACCTTGAAAATATTTTGATCAATAATAATTTTTGAGGGTTCCATAGATGAGAAACAACATTTTATATCACATGGTGGCCACACTATATCAGAAAATGGAAAAACATGGGGATATTATATTGAATATCTTTTTTTATATTTTCATACTTTTATTGCTTTTATTTAGAGTTCAGATTTCAATCGGGAATGACCGGCAATTTTTTTCTGATATTTGAGTGGCCACTGAGTGGTTGTTTAAATCATCATATTTACAGGAGCCTTTTCATTTTTATGTAAATTTTTCACTAATAAAAATATAAAATACAAGTACTTTTACTTAACTTTATTCTTAAGTGATTTTGAAGCATTTCCCAATACTTAGCTGGTAAAATCTGTGAATAAGATGAAGTTAAATCTAGTACGTGGTGGTTTTCAGTCACGGTGAAATAATCGACATGTGGTACAGAGGGAAATAAAACTATTCTATTTTACTTTAAGGATTCATAATTATAATTACTACAAGTTAATGTAAATATATTACATTAAAATATTGCATACAAATTAGCGTTCATAAAATTTTTACCTTCTATTATAAATCGATTGTTCTCCAATGGCAATTGTTATTTTTGAATGGAAAATTGAGCTTAGAATTGAGTAAACAAAAAAAAAATTCTTTAGTTATAAGAGCTGTCCTTTTGATGTTTTAATTTTTAGATGAAATTATGCTTATCCACATAAATTTCCAATACTCCTAATTTTGTTTCTATTTTCAGATGTGCAAACTAATTATTTAAAATTTCTTATGAAATGACTTAAGCTTTTTTTTATTCTTGTAAAATTAGAAGAACTTTACCATCATCAATTTAATATCTCTACTTCAATTTATCCATTCAAATTTGACGTGAACCATATAGAGTTGACTAAAAAGAAGCATTTAAAAATTACTTTTGTTTTTTTTTTCTTTTTAATTGTCTGATGAGGGCGTATAATTAGAATGTTAAAGAAACTTAGAATGTTTTATATTTTTTTAAACAAGCCGGAGTGTAGGTGCGTATTAACTAACTTGCTTTGGCAATGGTGCTAACCGCGCAAAATCCCGAATTTTGGATACAGGAGTTGGTTTCTTGTCAGGCCCGATTGCCTGAGTATCGGCCGGGTATTCCTCCTGGCGACCTGCTTCCTGACCCAGAGTTTTCCAAGGAACGAGAGGAGCTAAGATGGGTCCCAGCAATGTCATTGGATACAGATCTTCTCATGTATCTGAGAGCGGCTCGATCGATGGCCGCATTCGCTGGTATGTGTGATGGAGGATCCCCAGATGATGGTTGTGTGGCAGCTTCACGAGACGATACAACCATCAATGCCTTGGATATTCTCCACGATTCTGGCTATGATCCAGAAAGAGCGTTACAAGCCCTCGTTAAATGTCCTGTACCCAAAGGCATCGACAAAAAATGGTCTGAAGAAGAAACGGTATGCTACTATCCTTCAAATCCCATTTAATCTCCATAATCTAGAATAGTTTAAAACCTATATATCTTTACAGAAACGATTCGTCAAGGGCCTTCGACAATTTGGGAAAAACTTCTCTCGCATTAAGAAAGATCTCTTACCTCACAAAGATACGGTAATATTTGTTCATTTTCATTTATAATTCAGTTTGGAACACACTTGGGGGAGATTTATAACAAGTATTTTGGAATTACAGCCCGAACTCGTTGAGTACTATTATCTGTGGAAGAAGACACCTGGAGCGAACAATAATCGACCCCATCGAAGACGAAGAAACCAGGGGTCTCTGCGTAGAATTCGAAACACGCGGAACTCTAGAGCCGGTACTCCGAAGGAGGAGGTTCCTACCCCACCAAAAGACGTGCCTCCTAGTACGACGAACGCCAAGGAGATAGCTTCCGAGCCGGAAAGTGCTCCCGCCGGCACTCCGGCCAACAATGGCAATCCCGGTGGCGAAGTCAGTTCAGTAACCGAGGATGACAATTCGGAAGAGGACAGTGATTCTCGTGACACAAACACGAATGGTGTAACTCACTCCTGTCAACACTGTTTTTCCACAAGTTCAAAGGATTACCAAGTAACCGGTAAAGATAGATTGCTTCTCTGTGCAGAATGCAGAGCACATTTAAAAAAGACAGGAGAATTACCTCCTGCACCCCCCTATCTGTTTCGCCCAGTGCCAGCTGAATCGCCTGATAGCCCTGGTAGAATGCGAACGAGAAATAAAGCGAAGGAAATCCCAAGACCGGCTAGACCTAGACGAACTGGTGGTACTGATACCCCCGATCAGGAAAAACAGTCTCAGCAACAACCGCCGTCTGCTGAAAAATTGAAGAAAAAAACTTCAAAGCCAGAAACGCCCAAGAAGGGCCAGAAGCGACAAGTAATCGATGAAGTAGAGGAGGAGAAGGATTCTCAGAAGCGGAAGCGTGGGGAGAGACCCGATAGTCCCTCGGAATCGCTTACTACTGATAGCAATTCTCTTATGGATGAACCCGAGAGAGAAGCAGAAGGAGATGCTACCGAACAGCCTCCTGTCCCCGTTCCTGCCCTAGTCGAGGAACCTATAAGCCCTGCGACAACTACTACGCCGGAGGAAACCTGCGAACCAACGCCCACTTCCACACCGTTACCGGCACCGATTCAAAGCTTGCCTATATCAGTTCCTGTTATTCATACCATAGACAAAAAGCCACTGGTTGAGGAACTCCCGGAAATGAAAGAACAAATAGAAGAAGTGCCATTACAAATGACTCAGCCCATGAAACTGGAACCTCTTATGAAACTAGAACCTCTCCCAAAAATAGAACCTGCAGTCACACCACCTAGCGAAGATCCCAAGGAACCAGAACAAGTCATCTTAACTGCACCCCAACCCCTCAGTATCGCAGAGATTAGCCAGAATATTCCTCGTAATGTTTCCCAACCCATCGGCCCTCCTATTTGTCAGTCTTCCACCCCTCAGAATTTACAAAACTCCCAAATACCACCTCCAACTCAGCCTTTGCCATTGAATATGCAATACACCAGTAGCTTGCCAGTTAGTCAAAACGTGCCTCAGAACTTATCGCAGAATATTCAAATTCCATCAAGTTTGCCCCAGAATATGACAACTGCACAAAATATGGGACCAGCACAAAACCTCTCTATACACACCGAAAGTATATCCAACGCACAAAATATATCTCAGATTCCCGGGCCACCTTTGAATCTGAACATCCCCCAGAATATGACAACAACCATGACGCAGATGCAAATGATGCCTGGCTCACCACAACCTTTGGGTTTGACTGTCATTCCTGAAAACAGAATGCAGGATGATCGATTATCATCTGAGCGAATCTCTACTGATAGAATGTCTACAGATAGAATATCTATTGACAGAATGTCTACTGATAGAATGTCTGCTGATAGAATATCTGCTGAGAGAATGTCTGCTGAGAGAATGTCTGCCGATCGAGTCTCAGTTGATCGAATGCCAACTGATAGACTCACAGCAGAGAGATTATCAGCAGACCGAATGCGTGAAACCAGACTTTCCGATCGAATATCCGAGCGACCTGAAAATGAACCCGAGAGACCTGATCCTCCAAATCTCTTCCAGCCCATTCAACCTCCAATCCTTCCTCCCGAAAAACAATCTTCTGTGTATAACCTCGCTGGTACTCCACCCATGGAACCACAGAATCTCGTCAAACAAGAGATAATTCCTCCAGAGCCGGATCCTTTGCAAAGTCTTAAAGAAGTCAAAGTCCCAGGATTCCAAACTTCTTTTCCAGGACCGAGCATAGACAACATCAAAAAGGATCCCGACAGCACAAGCAAGCCTTCCACTCCGAGCAAACACATTCACAATCCCCAGGTGCCCCAAATGCAATCCGTCGCAGCCTCTCCAACCGCAAATCTGCCACCACCTCCGACATCTCTATCCCAACCTGTGATGCATCCATCTCAACAACCGAGCCCTCACATGGCTCATCCCTTCCATCCCCATCATCCTTTAATGCACCATTCCCTCTTTGCCGCAATGCATCCTTACCATCCTCACGCCTATCCCGGATATCCTCCAGTCGGTGGCTATCCCTCCTTTCCTCCTTATCCCTACGGTCCAGTTCCTCATGCAATTCCACCACCTTCCCCTCAAAGAAGCCAGGAAAATGCGAACATGATGGCTGCCCATCACCCAACAAGTTCGAGTGTTGCATCCAGGGAAGAGGAGAACCTTATCGCTCATCATCAACACTCAAGCATGCACCAAGCAAACCTCCACCACGACAAGCTTCTAGCAATTTCTTCCCACCATAGCTCCCATACTCATTCCTCCCCTCATACCTCTCATAATAGTCAAAGAAAGCCTTCCCTCGTCTCGGCGTCATGCCTGATTTCCTCTAGCTCTCAACACCACCACCATCGTCCACCTCAACAGCATCAACAGCCTCCACCGGAGCCAAAAATAGAACAAGAGATTGTCGAGCCTGAGCCTGAAGAGGCTCCTAGTCCTAACAGAGGTCCAAGTCCTGAGCCGAGAATTGATGACTCCGAGTGTCACAGGTCGCAGTCGGCGATTTTCCTTCGCCACTGGTATCGAGGTGATGATAATTCGTGTACGAGAACGGATCTTATGTTCAAACCAGTACCTGACTCAAAGCTGGCGAGGAAAAGGGAAGAGAGGTCGAGGAAGCAGGCTGAAAGGGAAAGAGAGGAAAGAGATAGGGCCGCTGCTCAGCAAAGGAAGATGTCCACGCCAGAGAAGCAACCTGAAATCTGCAAACCTCCGAGTCGTGGACCTATGGAGCCTGTGGTTTCTCCTTATGATAGATATGCTGCGAGGCCGGGCTCTTATGCTGATACTCCCGCTTTGAGGCAGCTGTCTGAGTATGCGAGACCTCATGCTGCATTTTCCCCAGCGAGACATGCCGCACCTCCAGATCCGATGATGCATTATATGTATGGACCTGGTGCAAGGGAGAGAATAGAGCAACTGGAGCATTTGGAGAGGGAGAAGAGAGAGAGGGAATTAAGGGAATTGAGAGAAAGAGAGTTGAATGATAGATTGAAGGAGGAATTGTTGAAAGGACCTCCGAGACCGATGCCTGGTCATGATCCTCACTGGCTTGAAATGCACAGGCGATATGCAGCGGCTGGATTAGCTCCTGGACATTCCGCACCGCCGCAGGCGCTTCATCAATTTGGATTATATGGGACACCTCCTGGACCTGGACAGCTCGAGAGGGAGAGATTGGAACGACTAGGTAATTTAATATATCTTGGGATCAGGCCAGGATTTTGTGTTTTGTGGTAGGACGAGGTTTAAGGAGGTGTTTCTTCTAATCCTTAGTTTGTCAATCAGCCTTTTTTATTTACCTCGTATTTAAACTTGGAATTTAGAACTCGAAAATAAAATTGAACTGATGGATTAAGGGTATTTGATCAAAGTTCTAACCGAAAAGATATTTAATTCTAATAATTGTTGAGTAATAACTGAGTAATTCAGATTCCTGAATTCTTTTGAATTTACCTTAAAATCTTTTGAATTAATCTTGAATTGTTTTGAATTTGTTTTAATTAACGTTACATTTTCTATTTCAACGGTAATTTATAATCTCTCAGAGCAAATATAATTAAAAAGATACATAATATATAAATG
Source organism: Synergus gifuensis (assembly GCA_904066015.1). Classification (NCBI taxonomy): domain Eukaryota; kingdom Metazoa; phylum Arthropoda; class Insecta; order Hymenoptera; family Cynipidae; genus Synergus; species Synergus gifuensis. The sequence goes on from CAJFCO010018503.1 coordinate 494,859, forward strand.
AACATTTTTATACTTTTTAATTAAGATACAGTATTTGTTATGTTGTCCTATATCGTTTTAATTTTTTAATGAAAGAAATGTCCCGATTTTTTTTATAGATATGTAAAATGCTATTTATGAGTGCATAAACTAAGAAATCTCATTTCGTTTTTAATATACTAAGTTCAAGTAGAACCACCTCAATATAAGATACCCAACTATAATTTAAATTCTTCTTTTTGAACTGGAACCTGATTTTTTTTGTTTTGTTTTTTAATCCTCTTCTTTGATCACAAGCTGAAATTGGTAAATCAGGTTCCTGAGTGAAGTATGAATGTTACACGAATCTATTATTTTTAACATCTCCTTAATTTTCTACACATTTTTTTGTCTCTGTGGAACCTACATTTGTTAAAATCAGTATGAATGAATGCAGTTATTTTATTGCAGTTAATGTTAAATTCCTATTTCAATTTTCAAAAGATACGTTTCATTCACAAATTACATTAGAAGTCTTTTACTGCATGTGATGCTTATTCAGTATTTTCAGTCATAAAAAAAACCTTCACACGATATCAATCAAATTACTGGGTAGCGTGAATAAAAATTAGTGTTTGACCTTTTTTTTGTATCTATCCTATCGGTGTTCGATTCTTTACGTATTATTATTATCATTTTTTTTTTTTTTTTTTTTTTTTATTAAATACGCAATTGTATTTCTCATATTTTTTTGATTTATGGTACTCAAAACTAATTCATTGTGCTTTTTTCAATTATAATGAGTGACTGCCTCCACCGATTAGCAAAAACTGCAATTGACTAATAGTTATCTGTGGATAATTATTTTATTTAATAACTATCCAGAATAATAAGGGATAACGAAAAAATATCTGCAAGTTTTCTTTGTAGAATTTTTTCACTAGATTTTAGAAAGTCCTTACTTTCCTTGAGCGTGGAGACTATTCTGTTGGAAAACGTCAAGAGATTAAGCAAAATGATCTCTCTGGTTATGGGAAACAGTGTGAAAACAATAGAGCATGCTTGGCAAGTTTCTCACTGTCTACAGAACGATTGAAAGAGAAACTAATATAGTTCGTATATTATCAGAAAATAAATGTTCTTCCTTTTGTTGCAATTAGATCAATGCTTTGATGTATTAATCTTGTTGTCACCACAGGAAGCATGTTGTTGTTGTTGTAGGCTTCACATTAATTAGCTAACAATTCTTTTAGTAATTTAAAAGAATAAAAAAACAGGTCATCTTTTTTAGGATTCTTAATCCTGTTTTAGGAATCTCAATTCTGATTGAGATTTCTAATAAGCTCAAAGCTTCAGCAAAGCTGATCTTAAATATAATAGAAAAATACTTTAGTACCCGGAGAATATTAAATTAAACAGTTACTTAATGCGCAAGACTAGTAGTTACATTTCTTCAGTTTCTTCAGCTGCATCTGCGATTGTAACATAAAGCGCACTTTTCATAAAGTAAAATTCATTCATAAATAAGAATGGTGAATGAGAAATTGACGATTTGTTGTTTTATGACAGAAATAATTCTTTTTTGAAAGAATATTGCATCAACAACAAAAAAAATTAAATGGTACGAACTGAACGTTTGAATGAAAAATTGGCGCATTTGAGAGAGGCACTTTCAGCCGAGAAAGTTTAAACCGATAGCTTAGGTTTTTTAAAGATGGTACTAAAATTGATGATAATTCTATTTTTATTCACTCTGCCCACTCTTGATTGAAAACCTCTATTCGGAATCACGAATAGGGAAGATGATTAAATCGTAAAGGTTTTGCTATTTCCTAACATCATATTTGATCTGAAACATTTTGAAACTTGAAAAATTTGGAACCTCTCAGTTGCCAATTCTACAAGCTTTGATAAACATTCATTTAAAATTCCTTAAAGAGCCGACACCCAGTAAATGAAAAGATAGACCACAGAGATATAAAATTAGAAATGTGTCGAATAAATTCGAGTTTAGTTTGAAAATATAAGGGGGGTAACGTATTTTTGATACTTATGTTAGGTATAATTTTCTTAGAGGAACCTCTTAGGTTTCTTAGAGGAACCAACTTATATTGAGAGAGCTTCGAGATTGATAAAGAGTATTCTTTGATTAGGGGTCATTTATAAAATACATGATACAGTTTATAATTTGGGGGGGGGGCTTAAAGCCCTTTATCAAGTGTTGCACTTTTTCTTTAAAAAAATTTTTCTATTCTAAGAAGGAAAAAACGCGGGAGTGATCTAACGTGGGAGTTGAATGTATTTTGTGAATGACTCCCTACTGAAATACAATTTATTCGGGTATCCAAGTTGACAGACAATTGGCATAGCACTCTTTTATTTTGATTTGTCTAATATTAAAAAAGAGTTATTTATTTTAATCATACCGGCAGTGGAAGAGTGCTAGGCTCATAACTTGTGATCTGCATCTTCTGTGTTTGAGGAATAAAAGTTTGTTCTTTGTGAGTTGAAATGCTCTCTGAATATAAGTTCCAAAAGCCTATTTTGATAAGGGCACTATCAGGTTTAGGGATACCAACTGCAGCCGGTGGGAGGCCAGCAGGGGGAAGTGCTGGTCATCCATGCCAGCGGGACGAGTGGCTGGCTCTGGCTGCTGACCCAATGGTCCGGTTGCAGATGGCTGGTATGTCAGCTGGTATTTCGGCTGGTATGTCGGCTGAGTGCACTCACTTTCATGCGCATACCCACTTGCACCTACATCAGGGACAGCAGCAAGCTCAGCAACAGCAAGAAGCAGCTGTCGCTGCAGCTGGATTCCCTCTGCCTGGTAGGTGCTAGGATCAGGGTGTCAATTTTTCTATCAGGTTTTCAGTTTTAAAGATTCCTCATTCTAGGCCAGGCGCTTAACAAACTTAGATATTCCTAATCTATTTGCGGATTACCTCGTTGGAAATTCATTTAGAAAATATTTGCGAAGGAATCTCCAGAAGATCCTGCAAAGAGATCAAAGAACCTTTGAAGGATCCCGTAGAGATTCCTTCATAAAATTAATTGAGGAGTGAATTCTAGCTTTAAAGTGAAACGCAGGATGCTGAAAAAATTTAAGAATTTTAGAATATTTTACAGCCATCACAGGTCGTCACCTATTCACCTTTATTCACCTATTCTGGGAACTTGTCACCTTTTCTCAATTGATAAAGTCAAATCTTATGAAAAATTATTAAGATAGGAATGATATGATAATTCTGGGCCATGTGCGGTTTGAAAAGATTTTTCCGGATAGCCATTCAAAATCACTTTTAATTATTTAAAATCATTTAAAGTCTCTTGAAATTTTTCTAAAATCATTTTAAATTCCTTAAAATCACTCAAATTTCTTGAAACCCCTTAAAATCCCTTGTAACTCCATTATATCTTATTAAATTTCTTTAAATCTCTTGAAATATTTCAAAATCCATTTCAAATATTTTGAAACCTTTTGAAATCGCTTAAAAAATCCTTTTTTAATGACAATATGTACTGTGATGACTGTATTTAAGAAAAAAACGTCCCAGTTAAAAATGTTTGATTTTGAAATTGTTAAAATTAAACTTGAAAGGAGATATTATTGAAAAGTCATTTTTTTACTTTTGTTTTATCATCCTTACATATACTTCATTCGATGAAAAGTATTCTGGTGTCTGGCCTGTTTTGATGGAGAGTGCTTCTATAAAGCTAGTTTATATCTTGCTAGTTTTGCCCATTTTACACGCAACTGGTCTGCATTACTCGCTTGTCGGTGAAGGCAATACTGCTTCTAATTGATTATAGTTTTATAATCACAAGCTTATTTAATATCCAAATGCATTGATAAACCTGTGTTTTATTTCTATACTATTAAAAACCCAGGAAGAATGCATATGATCAGAATATGATATTCAGTTATGATGTGGAAAAATTCAGATTTATTTGCTTTTAAATTAATAAGTATTCAAAGTTTTTGTAATATCCTTTTCAAAAAAGGATACTGTGTGACTGAGTGTAGTTTAGTGAAGCTATAAAATTAGTTTGTAGTGTGGGTGTGCAAAAAATGGAAACTTGAAGTTCAAACAAGTCAAATTGAGATTTATTAAGTTTATTGATTGACATTCTTCGATAATCCGAATTTCTTTTTGCACACCTCTAGTTTTTAGTGTTTTTTTTCATTTTCCACTTAAAGTTGTTATGTATAAATAAAAACTTTATGTGCATTGTAATTATGTGTTAATAGAATATAATTATATGTCATTTGTGTGTTTCTGTAAACTGTGTTTCATGCAGCGGCAGCGGGTGCAAATTATCCACGTCCGGGCATGATGCCCAGGGATCCAACGATGGGATTGCATCCTGCCGAACTCCTTGGAAGACCTTACGCGGACATGGCTGCAGCCCACCACGAACAGCTTCAACGCCAATTAATGGTCGAAAGAGACAGACTTCCGCATGCGTCGTTTGTTGCTCACCACGAAGAGTATTTGAGGTTCGTTAATTTAAATAATAAAGCTCCTACTACCTGGGATAACAATGGAAATCAGTTTTATTTCTAATATTCAAACATGGTCGTATATATAGGGACCAAGCAGAGAAAAGGAAAAATGGTATTTTAGATTTCCTCTGGTAAAAAAAAGTCGAAGTTTAACAGGGTGTGTACTAGCCCGAAAAACGTGGAAAAAATATTCATTCAATTTTTTAAAGTTTTCTAAAGGTGGGAAATAACGAAGAATTTGGTGGGCGAGAATTAGTAGACATCCTATTTAAATCTTTGGTTTATAAAATTCTTATTAGTTTTAGCTGGCGTAATTTATTTTTTTTTTTCTAAGCCAAACGAGCTAATAATTTTTTCAATAGAGGAATAAAATAGAAGATTGTTCAGAAGTAAATAAAATCGATTTCAATTGTCGTCTTAAAGCGATGGGAAATGTATCACAATTTAATAATCGAGATTATGTTTCGATGAAATTAACGAAAGGTATTTTTTAGACAACAACGAGAGCGCGAGCTTAAAGTTCGCGCCCTGGAAGATGCTGCACGTGGATCGCGTCCTTAAGCGTAACTAAACTTATAATCTAATTATCTTTGACAGATAGACAAGTAATAAAACAACTCGCATGATTTGTGGGTTAGAAATTGACTGTATTAGAAAAATGGACGTACAGTGATTATTTTTTTCACATGTCATGCGACCTTAGTTCCCTTCGATTTAAGAAACTATTTTTATGTTTTCTTAATGTTTATGTACGTACAGTGTAAGACTTGACGATTATTGTCATGTCCTGTAACATGTTAGTGTAAATACAACAATGAGATCTTCGAGTGCTAGCTCATGGTAGATCGTAAGTCTTTAAAGCAATGTTTGATAACAGTTGTAAATTAATTTCGAGTCTATGAATATCGCAGTAACATTCGTATGCTCAATCCACTCTTTCTATTTAATTTTACATTAATTAATTTACGTGGTGTCAGTACCAAAGTGTTCACACAGGAGATACCTTCTCACAAACTTAATGCCTCACTCGAATCAATGTGAGCACACTTTAGAGTTATAGTATTTTTATTAGCGCGGATAAGAATTTTACATTTATCCCAGTTTTTCTTTATTTCCTTATTGGAAGTTCAACTCTTCTGGCTCTGCTCGCTTTCCCCAAGAACCCAAAGTTTTGCTAAGAAAATTATGTGAAAGTGAACTTGATACTGGTTTTACTGATTTTATTATTCTAATTACAATATTGAATGTTGAGAAACTTTCTCATTTTAGTATATTGATGACATATCGAGCTATGAAATATGTTTAGGTTTTTAAAATAAATTGGCTTAAAGGCTTAACAATCTAGATATTTTGTAATTGCATTGCTTTTTTCTGTAGTTTTGCATGTCATTTTAAAATATCACAAACATTTTATTCTATTTTTGGAAGATTGGGTTTAGATATTTGTCTAATATATAAGAATTGAATTTTACTATTAACAAAGAAATAAGGGTTTTTTTAGAAAGCGAGTTCGGTTTGATGAAAAAAATAGTGACTCGATTTTAATCAGTATAGATTTTTTAGCTTAATGACTTGTAACAAGTAAACTAGGTTGAAGTATTTGGAAAGCAATGGCATCAACGCGTTTGTATATTTTTCGTGTCGACTATCCAAGTATAATTATAAATGTGGACATCTATAGAAGCATGGTTGCTGGTCGATATTGTAAACTTTAAAAGAGAGTGACCAAAGTAATACGTTTTGATGAAAACGTTAAATACAGATGCGCAGTGTTCCATAGTCCTATTGTCCAATGTAAATCACTTTCTAGAAATCTTTAAGGCATTTGCAGAAAACGCATGCCCAACGCATTAAAGATAGTTCAGTTTTTTCTTCTGTATCAAGGCCACTGGAACATGTAAAGTGTAAGCTATAAAATTGATTCTATGTAACTTATCACAGTAAAAATTTCATACAAACATGGATTTTAATTCATCCAATTTCCACGATTTCTAATTTTTTTACTAATTATTTTATTCAGTGATTTATTTCGATAATAAGGAAGTTCAAGTTTAGAAAAAATATTTTTATTTGACTTTATAAGCAATGATTTGGTTTTTTTTTCTTTATTTTGAATGCGTCTCAATTTAGACGGTTTCAAGTGTGAATTCTTCGAAATTTAGGTACTTTTCAGTTCGGAAGTTTCTAAATGTAGACATTTAGAAATTTACTTTCAATTTTTAAGTCAAAATTTTCAGATTTCTCAAAATCTTCTCTTACTTCTGTGAATTAAAAAAATATATATGTTAAAAACTTCTAAACATATCTTTTCAGCATTTGGTGTGAAAAGACAAAAATTAGCATGGAAGTGTTTCGTGCAAACGGAAGCAACGAGGAAACCTTAATTAGTTTAGCAGATGGAATTTTTTTGCCTTTAGAGTGCTGCTGACTCGTTTTTATTAGATGTAATGTGAAACTCGGCATCTGGCTTCACTTGTCATGTGGGAGTTCACGCACACGTGTGCCCTTTCTGCATTCAGGGCCGTAAATTTAACAAAACCTCCCATGCATTTAGAATTCAACCCCCAAATATAAAAAAATCAGCAAAAATTTTTAAGACTAGTTGCTATTAATTTATAACTTTCGATTTTTTTCATTTAAATAAACAGCTTACAAAATGAATGACTCTTGAGAAAATATTCTAAGAAATTGGTGTTTGTGGAAAATCTCAGGTACGTTTCTGAAGTTTGGAAACATTTGAATCTTATCTATTTATAAATTTTGATTTTTTCGCAAATTTTTTCTTCTTTTTTTAGGTTCATGGCTCAATAATTCGAAGGCATATCATCCGGCAAATACGTGTGTGAGCAGCAGGGTACTCTAGAAAGACGGGATACGGTTTAAAAGTTGGGAGGGGATTGTAGAAAAGTTGAACACAAGTCTGACCGGCTGACTCATTCATAAAACGGCAGTCTGGCCTGGTGTGCTTACCGCCACTTTAAAGCGCTTTGTTAGTTGAGTATTTTCAGTTTAGACTAAAGGATTTAAAAGTTATTATGGCTACAAGAAATCGAGAGGAACCCGTTAAACAACGATATCAAGCAAACGCGCGTGAAAGGGACCGAACTCATAGGTAAATCTATTTTTTAATAATAATAATTTTTATTTTGAGTTTTGCTTTCTCTTTCTCTTCAAAATTCTCGATATCAAATTTAATCGATTAAACTTCAACGATTTCTATTTTATCAATAGAAATAGAAATTCCTCAAGAATTTTCAAGTGAAGATTTTCATTTTGCAGTTAAAATTAAAATGACTTATTTTTGCGATTATAATTTTTAAATTGTTCAGGTTTGAATTTTATCATGAAATTATTTTACTTTTCACGTTTTTAGAATAATCTTGTTTTGAAAATCTAATACTTTTCCTTTTCAAATTTAATTTTGATTACCTAAAATTCGAATGCTTTCAAATTTGGAAGCTTTCAACTTTGAAAACATTTCATTTTGGCAAGTAAAAAGTTTGAAGGCTTTTAATTTTTGAAACTTCAGCATTGCAATGATTGCAATATTTAGTTGAGTTGAATAAATGCAGGTGTCAGTCTCAAGAAATCCAATCTTCACTGTGCAGTGTAAACACAGCCTTCAGCACCTTGAGGACTCTAATTCCAACCGAGCCAGCAGATAGGAAATTGTCTAAAATTGAAACTTTAAGACTGGCAAGCAGCTACATCAATCACTTAGGTGCAGTTTTGGTAGCAGGAGCTATTGACCAGCCATGTCTGAGGAAAGAGAATCATAATTATCAGATAAACCATTGGGATAAATCTCCAAAAAGGCCACAAGTCTGCACTTTTTGCCTTGCTAATCATAAAAAATGTGTAAGACCTTAAATAATTGTATTTTATCTAATATTCATATTGCTTACTTTAAGTCATTCAGTGTTTTAGAAGCCCCACAGTGTATAAAACTGAGAAGCTTTACATATTTGAAGAGTGATTAAATTTTAATGCTTTATATATTCAGGGTAGCCACATATCAAGGAAGTCAGAAAAATGTCAAGGAAAAAAAATTGTCAGAGAAAATAGAAATTGATGTACATATGTTAATAATATTTTTAATGCACTTCCTAATATCAATACAAATTCTTTTTTTTACTTCTTTTTACTTTAGATTCTTTAAAAATTAAACACATTTTTCTGACTTGTTTCACTTTTAATTTAAGCACATTATTGAAAATTTATTTACCTTTTTAATAATTTTCTGTCCTTTAGAAAATTTTTCTGAAATTTAGGGAAATGTCAGTGAAATTGAAAAATTGAACCTTGTGGCCACCTTGATTTTTTAAATATTCGTTGGGACTCTTTAAATTTTATATATTTATTTAATATAAATTATAAAGTACCAAATTCGATAAATTAAATTGATTATGTGAAATAGTAATGATTTTTGTAAAATAATATAATTGTTTTCTCTTTTAAAATATAGCTGTTACATATATATTTGATAATTGTGTTCTTTTCATTGATTTCAGAATCTGAATTTGGTGCCTCAAGTGATTTCTGATCGATCGAGTATAGAAAATTCACCTTATGTTGTAATGCCTGTTCATTCTAGCACCTTTTTCAATATGGATTGAGTTTGAATATAATTAGTCAAATTATTCATAATCAATTGCTGTATATATATATAAAACTTGTAAATATAATATTTTTACTATTCTTACTTAGTTGTTTTGTAATTTTGTAATATAAAAAAAAAATAAAATGAAAAGATGGAATTTTGAAGTTAGATTTCGAATTCTTCGTTTTGTGACAAAAAAATATCTAATCATAATATTTATTAAGTAAAATGAAGAATTCAAATTTTGAGGATAGAACGGGTATCCAACACCCTTAATTATATTTATATAAAACTTGTTAATCTTTGAAAAGTAATTTCTGTACATTTTTGTAATGTCTAAATTCAAGAAAATGTACGTTTCGCGGGTTAATTATAAAAAAAATAGTTTTGGCAGAGTATAAACCATTTAATTTAAAACCGACGAAAGTAAAACTCTTATCAGATTCCTACCTTACTCGCTTTCATTTTTTCAGGCATCTCACTTGAAAACAAATAGAAAAAATGCATTTTAGCTAATAAATAAACACGTTCCTTATCGTTTTCTTGACGTTTACCTTTAACAAACAATCAATTTCACCATTTCGCAAGGTCGCAGGGAGTTTTTAAAAGATATTACAGTATTGTTTGCTGGGACTTTCGGAGGGGAAATTTAAGTAGCGCAGAAGACATGTACGCAGAAATAAGTAATGGCGGTTTTTTGAATTTTTAAATGTGTACTAGGAACAAGTGCAAAAATTATCAGGATAATTAGTGGTTGGGGCACCAGACGAGGGAAACGTGAAAAGATTGAGATCCGACTATAATAATAATACATTATTAGAAAGAATTATTTGAATGAATAATCTTTGAATCCCCCTACTTTGAATCCTTTCGCCCGCAGCGCCGTCATGTTTTCAAAATGGCTGGTCGGTTCTCCAGGTTCTCCAAGTTGCTCCAACTCCAACTTCAGATTACTCCGAAACGTCGGACGAACAGGTGGTTCACAGGTGTCACCGCGTGTGATAGTGATTATCTGAACAGAAAACACTCCGTGAAACTCTACCGTCAATTTTTTCTTCATTTTCGTTTTTCGTGCTGGAATTTACTATTTATATTTACTAAAATTAAGGTTAAAAAAATTAAAATAAGTGAGAAAGATAAGTGTCGATCTGATTCCGATTTCGCTGCCAATAAAGAGCGCGAGTGCTCGAAAATCGTCGATCCGCGTAAGGAAAGTTCGGCGCGCTTCAGTGAAAACAGATTTCTCCGGTGGACACGTACAGATACGAAAACATAAACGTATTCGCTTGAATCCGCTTTCGATCGATGCATCTCGTTTTGTTTAATTCTTGAATTCTTTCCGTTCCTTTCCGGGTCTTCGCGACGCCACTGCCCACTGGTTTATTCTGTGTCGGGGTTCGGTGATTTCAACGCGTGGTCGAGAAATTCGACCAATGACCTTGATATCGGGTACCATGGTACCATCAGATGTTTCACGCATGTTGCGTGTTTAATTCCAATGAATACTTTCCTACACATTTTTCGCCTCTCATAACTGAACCTGAACCAATTTAAACCAATCTGAACTGAGCCTATATTTTAAATGTAGTGAAAAGTGTGCCTTCTTGACAGAGAAATTTTGAAAGGAATTTGGAACCTTCGATCAGAACTATTAAATCTTTAATTGTTTTTTATTAAGGTACGTTGAATAATTATGGGAAAGATTTGAATGTTGTGAGAGTAAATTGATTCAAATAACTTGACCAGCTGGTGCAGTATTTATATATAATTAAAATACAAAAATTGCGGTCCGAAATAACTTTAAATATTTTCTAAAACCTCAAATGTTTTGGATCTCTTTGAATTTTTCTGAATTCAGATATTCGGAAAGAAATTCCCTTTTGTAATTTGTTTTAATTCCGTGGAATATTTTTTTGTTTATTAGATGGTTTATTATTGTTATTATTTTAATTTCTTTTAATAAGGCTGTTGGAGCAATCAACAATAAGTCATTTCAATTCTCACATTTTGAGGAAATAGGATAGGGTGACCAGTTTGTGGTGACCCCAGCTGAAACTTTTCCATTTTAACTAAACATATTAGTTTTTTCGAAAAACAGTGAGTCAATACCATTCCTCACATCGAGAAACTCTCCCCTACTAAACGGCACTTCAAACCGTGTATTTTGTGGCCTCAAAATGTGGAAATTGAAATGACTTTTTGTCCGTTGCTCCAATCGCCTTAAGTATAGGGATAGAGGTAAAAGATTATAGAAAATAAAGTTGAGTCACAGATTAGAGAAGTAGAGAAGCATATCAGAAAGATATTCAAGGTGTGTCTAAACCGGGGGCTTGCTAGATGAGTATGGATGTGTGACTGTGGGCTTGTAAATGTGTAACTGAGATCCGCGTGGTCCAATATATATATATACCCATTCCTCACTGCATTCCAGGTGGAGGATTTTTTTTATGTTTATGTGTTGATAATATGTATCTATGTATAAGTTGAAGCGTGGACTTGTTTGCAACCCCCAAAGTAGTTTCAAACAGTCAGATTATTTGTCTTTAGCTATATTCCATATTTAGGAATACGCAATACATATTCTTTTAAAAACTGCAAAGGCTTTTAACTGGAAACATTAAAAATTAAAGAATTTTTTTAACATACATAAAAAGAGTTCACTTCTTTTCTATGAAAAATATCTGGATCCATTATACAGCTCTTCTATTGCAAAGTTAAATTTTTACGCCTGGCAAACATTGGATATTATCATAACGTTTTGTCCTCACTCAACCGTACAAGCATTTTACATTTTTTTCTTGTTTTGATGAAAGTCAGGCTGACTAGAAATTTTCATCATGCATAACTTAAAATTCATTAATTAATAAATACACAGATGGAACAGAATGAAGAATAAAAAATGTTTAAAATTTTAAGAGTGCACCCACAGATGATAATTCTTTTTTATTCAGGAAACAGGTTTCATCAATCCGAAATGGGTGCCGAAAAAAATGCAAAAAACCTACGCCATATACTGCGTGGGATGAAAATGTTTCATAATCCATATAAAGCAATGCTAATTCGTGTTCCATCTGCGATTTAATCAAATCTATTTTTGAATTTTGGCTATGTGAATCATAATAATATGTATGTACAAAAAAGATTGAAACAATAAAATTTCACGGACATAAAACATGAAAAATTTAACTTTTCAGGATTATGAGAAATTCTCAAATTATTCTGTAACCATTCGGCAAAAAACCCTTCATCATTTGGCAACATTAAATGTCATCGTAGATTCGGGTGTTATTATATAAATTCCGGTTATTAAAAATCATTATGTAAATTTTACGATTCATAGATCCAAACTTGTATTCTCACGTCATGATGCCGCTTGAAAAATCTTTATAACGGTATAATTATAAAGGAGCGGTATTGATATGGGTAATGAATATAATACATGAGGGCCAGCTCAATAAATTAGGTTCTGAGTAATTCCAAATATTCTTAAAAAAATGTTCGTTTATAATTTAAAAAAGTAGTCTGATTTTTTGTGAAAAATTTTAAATAAATCATTTCATTTTTACTATTAAAAAAACGTTATTCTTGAGAGAATCAGCTTTCGGATTAACAATAGATCAAGCGAAAGAGTTTCCAATTTTCTCCAGCAATAAGCGTATATAATGGGAGAAGAACTATAATTAAGTTTGAATACAGAGAAATATTTGTCACAATTGAACGTAAATTTTTAGTCCTTTCCCATTAACTTGGAGATGCACCATCTACCAAGTAATTACATGGAAACATATATATATATAT
>CAJFCO010018503.1:507818-560148 GCA_904066015.1 Synergus gifuensis
TATATATATATATATAATCATTAATTAACTATATAATTTTAAGAATGACAAACAAGTGTATATATGGAGGTCATAATTATAATAATGCATTCTTCCCATCATTGTAGAACTGAACGTCTTTTCTGATTTTATCATTAAAAATTTCTATATTATTACTTTACAAAGGTTTTTAACAGATTTAATATAAAAGATTAATTTCAATAATACATATTCATGCTGAAATGAATTGATTACCATTTTTTTCTAACTAAAAACTGCGATTTTCTTTTTCCTTCTTCATCATATTCAATATTCGTGTGGTCCCATTATTTCATCGACACGCTTATTTATTCTTATTGCTCTCATTAACTTTATTGTCCAGCCTGAGTAATTTGATGCATTTCTTTCTCTTTTTTTTTTACAAAATTGATCTTAATGAGCAAATTATTCAAATATGCATTTCACTTAATTGCGCAATCAAAACACTGCTACAGAGTTCAGATGTAAACTGAAAAAATAAGACCAACTCACGACAACTTTCTCATGTAATAATAACTAAAAGCATCGAACTTGTGTGTAATTAATAATTACTAGAAATTAAGCTACTAATTAAAATACATTTTTCCAAAGAACTTGTACTTCCTTTAATGAGTAATTGTTTGAAAATCCGTTTTTTATTCAAAAACCTATTCTATTTTTTCCTATAAGGTCTGTGAGATGAGAGGTTTGAACAGTTTTTCACTCTTGAATAGAAATTAATGTTTTCAAGTCAGGGAAATGCGAGTAGCTGTAACTCCTACATTCAGCTTACTTTTCGCGTGTTTTTGGTTTTTAATTTTTTTTATCAATGTTTACCAATAATTAAAGTAATTATGTCAGTTTCACATTTATGTTAACTATAGTTTATATCCTTTAAATCTTAAATATTGTTAAATTCACCTTGAATTTATTTGAAATTACCTTGATTCGTTTAAACTTTTGATTTCTTTAGAATTCTTTTAGTTTCTATTGACTTCTTTTAAATTTTTTTGAATTCCTTTAAATTTCTTGTGAATTCCCAAAAGATAAGAATTTTTTTAGAGGCTGGTGGTCTCGTGATAAGATACCGTAAGATAAGATGATTGACTAGCAATTACCCATTTTTAGTTACGACCACCTTCGCAACGGGCGATTGTGTCACTCATTACGTTCTCCATCCTGAAGTGTATGGGCGTGCGTGGGTCTGCACGACTGACTTTTTAACAGTATAAATATTTGCTTTGCTTTGGTTTATATGGGATTGAGACCTGTTGGCACATTCAAATTGAATGAAATTTTATCGGAACCGTGACGATGTATAAAAAAAGGATAAAGTAGTGAAATTTTTAAAGAGAATTAGCATTTTTTATATGTATACTTTACTTGTCTAATGTTAATATCTAAATCTATAGCTTTCTTTAGTTGATTCTTGATATTCCAAATATGAGTGCGTATTTTTCTGCTTCAGCCTGAATTCTTAATTTAAATTTCATTGACTGGGATTGGAAATTAAGGCTTTTTTTTTCTTTTAGCCAAATTTTTTAGTATCCTCTTTCTGTTCATTTAAGTTTGTTGCAATTTTTTCTCATCTATTTTTATTAAAAAGTCATTTTTCTAACATAAATTTATTTCTTTACAGATCTCGTCTTACAAAAAATCGATTGCTGTAGAAGTGACAAACGCAGGGTGCAGTAAATCATTCGAGATGATAATTAGGTAGCATAAAATGGCAAAAATGAGCCACGAGACAAACGGTTCCCTTACGGCAACGAGCGTCACTTCGATAATGGCAAACGATTAAAGTAAATTGCAAAATCAGTTGATACAATCTTCTGAGAAACTTGAACCAGCAAATATCGCTTCGCGAGGATCAAAAAAGGTGCTTCCAAATCAAAAACAAGATAAAAAAAGAGTTAGCGATTCTTCGGGCAGATAAAGTTTAGGAAACGTGATCCAGGATTCCGTTAGCAATGTACCGGCCAAATTTTTACGAAAGCACGTGTCTGCGGTGTCAGCAGACAGTCTACCAAGTCGACAGGGTGGGTCCTTTGAAGGATTTTACTTTCTTTCACGCTGGCTGCTTCAAATGTGCTAGGTGTGGTACCAAGTTGACGTTGAAGACATACTACAACAATCAACATAAAATTAATGACAAAGAAGTATACTGCAGTAGTCATGTTCCGAAACCAGGTCCTGGGACGCTGGACGGATCCAGCGTGGGAATCAGAAGTGCACTCAATGTGCCTAGAAGCGGCTATGTTAATGAACAAATCAGAGCTGGTGGATCTCCCAGAACGGTTTTTCCACCGAGGTACATATTTATTTTAATTATTACTATTTTGTCGAAATGTATAATAGAATTGATAATTTTTAATCAATCAAAAAAAATCCTACGTACTTCGCTAGAGAATTTTATTATTAAACTATATTTAAAATTTCAGATCAATTGGTAAAAAATTGTAAGCGTTAGAGGTATGCAAAAAAATCGGTAGTAAATCGTTAATAGAATTTGTGAATTTTTATCAATTTTCTATTAGAAGGCCTACGTTGAATAACTTTAATTTCAAGGCCTTCACGTTTTGATATAATTTAAAAGAAAACATTAAACATTGTAGAATTATAACTATTAAAATTTTGAAAAATTATTATCACTTTCCTGATCATAACATTGTCGAATTTTACGAAGCTTCTTTACGTAACACCAATCATCAGGCTATAATTGTCTGAACCTCGCCTCTTGCCATAATGGGTTGACCGTAAAAATAATTATTGTTATTACTAGTAGTTACATGATACATAGCGTGTCTCTCATTCTAAGAACTAGAAAATAAAATAATATAGTCCGTAAAACTAACTTCAATTTTGAACGATGTTAAGGCCTTATTGTAATTTTAAATTCCTTCTTTTACATGTTAGTTTTTTTTTTTTTAGTTAAATAACTTTTTATTGATTTAATCAATTTGTCGACAGTTACGATAATGCCGATTCGCCAGTGCACGGTAAGCATCTAAATGGACATGGATCACCTCCAGGAAATCGTGATTCTCACGGTAATTACGGAGGTAGTTCGTCTCCCTACAACAACATTTCGGGAGATGGATGCTATCAGTACGGAAGATTCGATGCAAGTGCGCTTCACATCGCTCATGCCCTCAAGCAAACGGAACTTCAGAAGGGATACAGCAAAGCTCGAGAAAAACCTATTGACTTTTATCTCGTAAGTCATTATAAATATTCATTTAAAATTTCAAAAGACTAATAATATACCAAATAGAACTTCAAAGGATTTCATGAAATTTTAAAAGAGATCTCGAGAAATTTTTTGAATTTTAAAACGATTTCGTAGAATTTTATTTCATAAATATATTTTGTAAATGTACTTTACGTATACTTCTATTAAGAAATTAAAAATTTGTAATCGAGAAATGACGGTGAATTTTCTGGGCGAAAATTAGTAGACACTGATCTAAAAACTTTTATTCAATGTTAATAGCTTAAATTTGTATATATGTAACATTTTATATAAGACAATGACAGACGGAAAAAATAGTGTTAATGCTAATTGCTAATTTCTTTCTTTTTTTCATTTCTTAAGTGTGCAGAAAATGTACTTTCTTTTCCATTGATAATGACTTTATGGAGAGCCTGCTGAAGCATTTGTATTTACGAGGCAACACAGCATTTACCTGGTGCGCTAGTTAGCACTAGAGATATAAAGTAAAGACAACAGGTGTGTCCTGCTAAGCGCGCATGGAATTTCTCATGGTTAGATCATGGAATTTCTCCTGGCGCGTTTTCAGACCCCTCTCCCACGTACACACCGAACACACTAGACAGTAGACGCATTCGTGGTCTCCTGGTCAGAAATGTTTGCAATGCCGGCATAGTCTCAGTTCATTTATTCCATTCAGGATCTCTCGCTGCTGATTATCAACCGCGGAAATGCACGCTGTACTGACTCTGGTGCTATGCTTTGACCCAAAAATTCAAGAAATGGAACGATTTTTATGGAATTAAAAAAGAAAGTATTCCAGCGAGTAGAAAACGCATTCCTAGAAAACATATTTTGCATCGCATATTAATTGGAAATCTTTTAGAGAAACGTTCGTTTAATTACAGAAAGAAAAATAATGGAAAATTAAGCAAATTAACTTTTCTAGAACATGTATCTTTTTTATATTTTTATCATTACTTAGACATTTTTTTTGACGACCACATTCAAAAGTTTGTTACGCCTGTTCCCATCAATTGTTAATGGATATAATTAATAAATAAACTAGTTTCAAACTCTGGAGATCTCTTAACTAATTTGTATTTTAACTCGATTTTTATATTCCACTCTGACAATAAAATTAACCCGTAAAGCAATATGATTTGATTACTTTCGGATGGGAAGATGCAATAGAAATTAATTAAACCTGCTGGACGGAATAATTGATCAAATCGATTGAATTAATTAAGGATGTTAAATCATGCATGTTTTAAGTTGTACGCGCACATTGCACATATACGTGATAAGAATTCATGATATAAGTACATCGGAACTTTTTTTCCATACAGCTAGTAAGAATTAGGGCATGACGCGCGGCCAAGCACACGTGAGTGTGTGTGCAGAATGGCATGTGCAGTAAAAGACCTCTTTGGTGAATAAGTGCCTACTATAGGCAATCATATACTTCACTATAGACACTCGAAAGTACCGTAATGGAAATATAATAAATTGTAATGAAGACCAATTTCGGTTTTCCAGTATTCTCTCTTTAGCATTATGAGCACACTCTCTAATTAGTAATCATACACTTAACACATCCGTTAATTCTGGTGGTAAATCTTTATGTGCTCTTACAAAAAAATATTATAGGAAAAACATTTTAGGAAAATAGTTACAGAAATAAATAATATTAAAATATTTATAATTTTCCTATAATGACGATTTTCCCATAATTGCAAAAAAAGTGTAAGAATAAAAATTAATTTCCTATATTTTTTTCTATAATAACTTTCCTATAATTTTCTCCAAAATGAACACTGAAAATCTTAAAGGATATTAATTTGTTTATTTATCCGCATATAAAAAAAGCAAAAGTTGATTTTTGTATAAATTCACAAAGCAAAAATGTATTTACTCTTCTCCAAAATCAAAGGAAATTTCTTTACTTTCTTCTGATGTGATCCACAATTTGTGGATTAAGTCGTAGAATGTCATCCTCATTAATGATATCGAAATTAAATCTCGTCCAAAGGAGTTAATTCAGCACCTAGGTTGGTATTTATCTCGCACGTGAGACCTTTGTCGCTATTGTATGGCACAATTACACATATTGTGCAGCCTCAGCTTAGCAATAATGTTCTAATTAGCCCCTCAAGTGCAAAAGTACCGTAAGCGGAAATGATTCTGTTGCACATAGAATTTCGCACGATGTTTGGGTTGATTATGGAAAAAAAGAATTCAAACATTACGTGAATTTATTCACAATCTTAATAATGAAGAGAGGATCCGCGACCTTGTTTATAATTAGCCTCATTTCAAATATGTTTAGGATTTTAGTATACAAAATAGTTATTTAAAAAGAAACAAATTAAGTTTTATTTTTTATTTTATTATTACATTTGTCATGATTCAATTTTTTATTCACTATTTTCTTCGACTATGTTTCATCATTTCAGGACCGAGATGAACAAACACGACTGGAAATGAAACATCGAAAAGAAGAAGACGACTTGTACAGAAAATTCGCACACCACCGTGAAGAGGAAGATCGGAGGATTCGAGAAGAATTTAGAGTACGAATACTACTGTGAATAAAATAGAGAAACAGATTAATTAAAATTAAATTGAAGACTAGATTAAATATAAATCAACTAAACTAACAAGATTTAAAACTAATTTATTGTTATAATTTTTCGTTAAAACAGGACGAATGGGAAAAAGAACTAGAGCAATTATCAGAAAGATGGGAACGAGAAAGAGGATTGAAACGAAGTCATCAATTTCAACAAGAAAAAGAAGATCTCGAGAAAAATATGACACTTCGTAGAGAGAAAAAGAAGGAAAGCCTAACGAGAAAAATGCTTGAGCACGAAAGGTAACTTCCCAAAAAAGATCGTTAATCATTTTTTATAACAGAAACAGGTCAATTATTTGTTACATTTGTCAATTTTAATTTGCATCTCAAAGAATTGGAAATCTTTGAAAAAATGTAAAAATCTATTTAATTTTGCAGAGCGGCGACTGCAGCTTTAGTAGAGAAACAGAGTTCCGAGATGTTAGAATTAATAAATGGAGCGAGAAGCGAGTACATGCGTCAAGAAAGTCTGTATCTCGATGAAGGAATCGAATATGCTCAAGAATTGCCTCCACAGCCTTATCCTTCTCTAGCACCTCCACCTCATCCACCAGCTCTTGCCAAATATCATCTCTACAATGACCCAATAGAATTTGCAGATATAGACCAAATTGCAATTTCGGTAGAAATTTTTTTTTATTAAATCAAATATTTATTTTTACGTAATTTAACCATTTTATTTTTAAGTTCAAATTAGATCATACTAGATGGAATTCTTAGTTTTATTTATTTAAATTTTTTAATTTAATGTACAGGTTGCACAAGAGGACCAAAAGACCTTTACAGACCTGGTTCGACAATTAGTTAGCAAATGCGGATCAGATATTGAAAAAGCGAGAACAATCTTCAGATGGATTACAGTTAAAAATTTAAATACTATGCAGTTTGATGATAATTTGAGAGGAGACACTCCTATGGGACTTTTGAGAGGAATAAAACATGGAACTGAAAGCTATCATGTCCTCTTCAAACGATTGTGCAGGTATTTTTAATTAATTAATTTAATTTATAATTATTGTTTACAGTTCTGAGCATTCTATATTAAAATATATGTTTGTATCAGTTATGCAGGTCTTCACTGTGTGGTGATAAAGGGCTATAGCAAATCAGCAGGCTATCAACCAGGTGTCTGTTTTGAGGATAACAGATTTAGAAATAGTTGGAACGCTGTTTATGTTGCGGGCTCCTGGAGATTTGTTCAATGCAATTGGGGAGCTCGACATCTTGTAAATGCTAAAGAAGTTCCGAATCCAGGTCATCCTAAAGAGAAGAGCGACAGTCTGAGGTATTTTGGTATTAATTATTGATAATATGAAAACAAGTTGATTAAACACATTGTCAATATTAATGTATCCATTTTTTCTCTTATAGATACGAATATGATGATCATTATTTCCTCACTGATCCTCGAGAATTTATTTATGAATTCTTCCCCCTTCAGGAAGAATGGCAACTTTTGAAACAACCAATTTCCCTAAAAGACTTCGAGGAATTGCCTTTTGTCCGGTCCCTATTTTTCAGGTGTGGATTATTTGGAAAAAAAATTCTATTTGCTTTATTAACAAATAATAAAGTTACTTTA
Organism: Synergus gifuensis; assembly: GCA_904066015.1. Taxonomy (NCBI): domain Eukaryota; kingdom Metazoa; phylum Arthropoda; class Insecta; order Hymenoptera; family Cynipidae; genus Synergus; species Synergus gifuensis. Next base: position 515,244 of record CAJFCO010018503.1, read on the forward strand.
TTTTTTATCTTCATTTTAGGTACGGTCTTTACTTTCCTGATACGAATACAAATGCTGTAATGTATACGGATTCAACCGGAGCAGCTACAGTGAGGATAGCAATGCCAGCACATATGCAATCTTCTCTTATTTTCCACTACAACCTCAAATTTTACGACAGCGACGGAGATAATTACGATGGAGTGTCTCTCAAGAGATTCGTCATGCAGGTAAACATCAAAATGTTCTTACAATTTTTTTTAGAAACAAAATTTAATCAAAAGCTTACTTGCAGGTAACAAAAGACTCTGCGTCATCTTAGAGTATAAAAAGACTTATTAACTGCTAGCAATTATAGCTACAAAGAGAATTTTAAAATATTTTCGTAATAGAAGAATGGAAATTTAAAGTTAAATAGTTGTTGAAAGAGATTCAATCATTTTTACAGATTTAAGGTCAAATATAAAATTAAAATATTTAATTTTATTACTCCGATAATGTTTTCCACTTTTTTAACTCACTTCTTATTTCCTTAAAAAATGTTCAAACAAAAAAATTTTTCAAAGAAGTTGACCATTCTACGGGAATTAAAATTTAATAAAAACTCATTATTATTTCAGTCCGTTGTTGGAAATTTGGTAGCGTTTAGAGTGCACGCTCCCTGTTCCGGTGCTTTCCTTTTGGACGTTTTTGCAAATGCGGTCACGCCAAAAGAATATTTAACTGGCGAACCCATGAAGTTTAAAAGTGTTTGCAAATTCAAGATTGCTTGCGAGGAACTTCAAACGGTAATGGTACCACTTCCGGATTGTGCAAGTGGAGAATGGGGCCCCACCAAAGCTACAAGACTATTTGGACTTGTGCCAATCACGCATCAGGTCAGATCAATAATAATCACGTTATTTCACGCCTCAACAAATTAAAGCGAAGTAAAAAAAAAGTGGCCATTTGTTTGGATCCTTTCCAATTTAAATCGCTTTCGAAATAAAATCCTTTAAAATTTGTATTCTTTACGAATAGACTGGTTAAAATTTTTTTTTTCAAATTACATTATATTAATTTAAGGCTTTTCCAGTTTCGATTTCGAATTTTTAAGTTATAGATATCTTAAAGCGGTATTTAAACAAATTAAACTAATTCTGAAAAAAATGAAATTTGAACTGAAATACAAATTTGTTTTAGGAAGCGCTGGTCTTTGCTGGTCGGGAACTGGAAATTCAATTCCGCATGTCTCGACCTCTGACAGACTTCATGGCGACTCTGCACAAGAACGGAATTGAGGAGAAACGTTTGTCCAAGTATGTCACGCATTCTGTGACAGACGATGATGTAGTAACTTTCTCCATTAGCTTTCCGGAGGAAGGTCAATATGGGCTGGATATTTACACTAGAGAATCGGCCAGTCCGTCTCATCATGACGTTTTTGGTGAGAAGCATTTACTCACTCATTGTTGCAAATATCTCATTAATTCAAGCAAAAGAAATTAAAACTCTAATGATCGATCCATTCACTGCGAATCTTCAAGATCTACTCAAAACAATTAACTATTTATCATTTTATAAGTACGCTATAAGGAGTGGAAGTTGCAGATGTTTAGTCTAACGAACTTTCTTTTTTTACATTTATTGAATTAAGAATATCAAGAAAAGTTTCCAAAACATTTTATTTTTATTTATTTACAAGCAGAAATTTACCCGGCGTTTCCCGGGTTTTAAAGAGATTTCAAGTGACTAAGATTTTGCAATTTTTTAAAGTTTCTCTAAAATTCCTTTTTAAATTCTACGAAATCTCTTAAAATCCAGGCAACGCCGGATAAATTTCTGATAGTAAATAAATACAAATTTTGGGTTTTGGGAACTTGTTTTTTTGGTATTTTAAAAAGAATTGTCAGATTAGGCATCTGAAACTTCAACCCAATTATAAATATAAATAACTCCATGGTTACCTCTTTATATAGAGAAGAAGCGTAAATTACGGAGAATGATTAGCAAGCTCACCGATGACAATTAATAATTTATAATGTATATAAAGGTGAATTTTAATTTTAAATGTAACAACTTCTACTAATAGATAATTATTTTAAAGTCTTTGATTGCAAGTGTTTTCACTAATTTACATATTCCGATCACAGAAATTATACACCCTTCGTGAAAATCTGTCATTACATATATTTATTATCCATCGTTCTTCAGAAGGTGCATTTCAGTCGATCATTTAGCAAATAGAAACGTTAAGTCCACAATTAGTCATCGGTGTTAGCAATGCAGGCGTGTCTGTAAAATTTTCTCCGAATACGCCACCTCTTCAAAGAATATCCTTATGTATTCTAGCTTCACAGCAAGGCAAAATTAAAGAAAGTCAGCAGAAAGCATGAAGTACTAGGTCAGCATTCATGACATTTAGTTTTAATCTTAATAATGATTTTAATCATAAATTTTATGCTGAATTTAATTATAATTGTTATTCTAACACGATCTTGCCTTTATAAGAACAGCAGCAGAGTTCAGAGAACAAAATAGCTTAATTATTTAATTTAGTAATGTTTTAGGAGCTTTAAAGAATCTATTTAACGAAGTACTTAATTATAACAGAGCATGTTGTTATTAACAGAGAGAGAAAATATTTAATAGACTTAACTTGCCCCGATTTTGCAAGCAGTAGATAAACTAAAATAAAGTATGCAATAAGATGATTAAATAATAAATTTTATTAAAATCAGTTCACTGCTTGCAAAATTCCAAAACCCAACCACTATCGGTTTCTCGATACTTCGGTGCACCTAACTTAAATAAAAAAATTAGGTTTAGTTGTCAGCAATAAACTAGTGCAGTAATACATCTGTCCTAATATATTAATTTAGCTTAATATTATTTTTTTATTAAATTGGAAACTAGATTTTGGTATATGTAAATGTATATAAATATACATATCATCGCTGATGTCAAACATCGATAAAATCGACTTCGTAAAATATGAAACCTTTATGATCTATTTCGCACTTTTGTGACTTGATTTTTCTATATTAATTTGTAACACTAGATTTAAAATTTTGAACCTCCAAATAAAGTGTTACACGAAACATGTTTGTTTATTACTGTGAAATAAGAGAACACATTATAAGAAAAGGAGTATTTATTAGTCCTGAGCTTACGTTTTAAATATAAATTATCGAGATCAAAAAACAGAAGATTGTAAATTGTGATTTTTTGTGATTTGTACGATGCTAACTTAATCTGCATGTCGCGAAATTAAAACAAATTATCTTACAATTAAAGTGATAGAGGCCAGTGACAAACGTACTGCGTATAATCTACGGATTCATCACGAATATAGGTATGTTCATAAAATGAGATAAATCACATCCTCACATATTCTTGGTATAAAAATAAAAGTATATATACCCATTAATCTAATTCAGGGATTTTCAGTTTGTTCCACAGTATGCGTTTCCGCCTGAGTGTAAAATTGTTCACCGAACCACTCACGATGCATCTCCAAGTAACTGAAATTGTAAACAAATATTTAATTATATCCAAATGTTACCACATTTTTATTTTATTCGAAGTTCTGTCGAATTTAAAAAGTTAAAAAAATAAACCTTACCTTAGAATCATATCTAAATACTTTAGAACCACTTTCAGCTTCTTGTCAGGTATATCAGAGTTCTGTAGCAATTCTGGTAATTTAACTAAAATCAGAAAAAAATTAATTAACCACTTTTATTTATGATAGGGGTGATTTATTTATAAAATAAAAAGATCTTCAAGAAAGGAAGCATCAAATTATCAAATATTCAGTTACCAAAGAGCCGAACAAAATGAACAGCGCCATAATACAAGCAAGGATTGCGCGAGCCATCGTGTTTTACAGATTCTGGTAATAATCTCCACGCCTTGGAATCTTGAAGTAAAGTATTGACATGAGCGGGAATAATCACAGGCATTCTCAACGTGACTCCTCTCGGACTAGAACAACGTGAACTTGTGCTTGCCATGCTGCTAAAAATAAATACAAAAACACAAATTAAAAATTTGCTAAAGCACGTATGATTGAAACGGACATAAATATAATATTTAAAAAATATTAGATACTGCTATTAGGAAATAATACCTCGATAAATTTCCTTGATCCTGTTTAGACTCTTCGTGACTTCTTAATTGTCGAGATTCGTCTACAGAACTGACCCTACAAGATCGCAATTTGCGTTTTATTTGAGATACAGGTTTATTCGAATTTTCTAAGTCTTGATCTTGTTCCTGAAAAGGTGGCAAATGAGCGTATTCTGTATCTTCTATTTCTTCTTTTACTAAAACGTCCGGAACCCTGAAAAACAATAATTTAAAGAAATAAATAACTCAAATGATCGAAGTAAAAGAAATAACTTGAATTAAAAAAAAAATCTTATTGAAAAATGTTGATATCTACTAACTCGATTGGTTCTTCTTTTATCTGAGACGGTTCAGTGGCTACAATAGTAGCCATTATGGAATTAAATTGTTCTCTTTCATGCCTGTACAGCAGCAGATTGTACAAGGTAAAATCAAAATATACTCGTAGGCCATCAGCAACTTCTCGACAGAGATTAATATCCGTAAGAGTTTTTTCCAAGATATTGTTGCCCTTGTTTCGTTGTGATTTATCCGGGATACTTTTCAACTCCGTTTCAGTAAAATGTTGTACCCATGACTCCAGAATAAGTGCTACTGTCGGTTGTGCTGGTAAAACGGCCAGCTTAAAAAAATAATTTGAATCGTAATTAAATTTCGAATACTGACGCTTATAAATTTAATACATTTTGATTTTGCTATTACATACATATTTTGAAAATAATCAAAATCAACCTTTTAAAATTGAAAACATTTAAATTGGAAGTGCTTAAAATTGAACATGAACAACTTCAACTTTGAATTGTAAATTGAATCAGAACTTTTATCTAAAAATGTGACCAATCTCAAAAATTATACAAGTAATTAACCTAAAACTCGTGAGAAATACTGGAACAATTATAAAAGAATGTTAAGGGAGATTTTAAAAAATTCAAAATACCTTGTGTTTGTGCATGATTAGTTCATAATCCTGTTCTAAAATTCGTCGCAAAGTATTTCCAACGTCTAGATCAACTCCAGGTCGAATGCTAGCACCAGATTGACTTCCTCCACAACTATCAACATCGCTTGATTCATCTACGTAATCGGAACTACTCTCGGTCTCTTCTTCTGTGACAGCATCCTGTGTATTAGACATTTTTTTTATTTTTTCTGCTTGTTTTACAGGAGAATTAAAAACATTATGATTTTTTCCAGGCATTTTAGGAGGCACTCTACGCACTTTCAATAGGTACTTTAGGAACGTTAGTCATTTTTCATTTAATTTTTGCGGTATTAATTTGAATTTGTTTTCTTTGTTTTCTCGATATAATAGGGTTCTTTCTTTTAACAACAAAAGTTACACGTCTTTTATTTTGCATCAACTTTTTACTGACAACTTTTGTACATGGCAATTTAAGGATAACGCCTTTTTAGAATTTCTCGTATTTTTGGTTCCATGTTGCTATTCTTTATTATGGGCTTCTTTATTATAAACTATTTATCATACTATTACTTTAATACTATCAATAATTTCCACCAATTTTAACTGAAGTGTAGTACGAGAATGAAGTGAATTTCGAAAAGTAAACACTGGATCTTTGTGTACGTGTGTACGTGTGTTTATATCGAGAAAAAATATTTCAAAGCAATAAATCTTAAGGGCGTTGGACCCAAGTGTTAAGCTCAAAATTCCATTCTCCATTTTACTCAACGAAAATTATAGATAAATATTTTTTCGCTCTGTAGCACTAATCTTTTTTCAAATATAAGACTGTGTACAGAGCGAAAATATATTTAGTTTCGATTCTTTTTGCATAAAACGAAGAATTCAAAATCTAACTTCAAAATTCAATATTTTCATTTTACTTAAAAAATATTTGAATTAGATACTTTTTTGCTCTGTACACATAGTTCTAGTTAAAAATTGATTAATTCTACAGAGGGAAAAAATTCCAAATTTAATATTTCTTAATTCAATATTATTGACTATCAAAACTTTTCCCTCTGCAAATTTAATAAATTCTGACCTCTGTGTCATATTCGTCCTGCTGACCAGAACTTCCATCTTCGGAAGAGCCAGTCGTTGCGGAAGTTGCTCTACTTCCGCTACTTCTTGCCTGTCGCTTTGATTCTGTTTCCGATTCCGCTAAGCGTTCAGAATATTTAAAACTTCTCTTCTTTCTCTCCCTTCGGTACAAATATGCTCCCCTAATTCAAATAAGAAACAGAAATCCAATATTTCATAAATTAAGTATTTAAGGGTATCACATGCCCATAAATAAATTCTGTCTTCTGTCCGAGATAGCAATTTCAGTATCTAAACTTTTTTTATATATAAAATGATAACGTACAATTGAAGCTGAGCCTTCTGCGCAAGATCCCTTTGCAGTTGTCTATTTTCTTCTGTATCTTTTAAAACGTATTCTTCTGTTACGCAACGGTCCCAAGAAGAATTCCAACCCTATAATTTATTTATAATTTTGATCCAGTAAATTTTGATATTATATTAGAATGAAAAATTAAAATACATTTTTCATTGTAAATTACTGCTATCATTACTATCTTTTTACTTTGTACCTGAAAATGTATTAGATACTCCACAGCTTTTCTTCCCCTTTGGTCTTTATTAACTATAACGTCTAAAACCTGAAAGTAAGATCAAATTCTAACTTTTGTTTTACTTTTCATTTAAAAAAATAAAATAATATTAAAACCCTTCAATTTTCAGTAATCAAATCATTATTATTTTTCCAACTTAAATTTTCCCGCCTTTATATTTCGCAACTTATTACACTCGAGTCTCCCAAATGTCAAGAAATTTTTGCCAGAGGTTCTCCCAAATGTCAAGAAATTCTTTATCCTCTATAGTCACATCAATTGCGCATGCGTCACATCAATTGCGCATGCGGATTGCGTATAATATAATATTTTTTAGCATTTTAAATTGCGCGCGAATAGCAACCAATCAGATGCCGAACGCAAAGCGTGCGCAGTAGTTATCAAGTGGAATTTGAGTATTTGAGAAATACAGACTTGACATTTGAGATTTGAGACATGATCTAACGAGAAACTTGACTTGACATTTGGGAGAACTTGAGATTTGGGAAGTTGACATTTGAGAGACACGAGTGTACATATTTGCTTATTATTTCCAACTACATACGTGTATACGAATTTCAGATGCACATTCGAAAGAGTGAAATTTAAAAATTTAATTTAAAATTAAAAAAACATTTGAAACTCGACAATTCGAACAGAATTTCAAATGTCTTGAAAATATTAATTACATTGTTTTAGACTTTTCTAATTGATAGACCATTCAATTAAATAACAAATAAATAAGTGCATTTTAGTACAAATTGTATTCAAAAATTTCTTAATTCATGCAAAGTAATGCAAGATACTACGCATAAGTAAACGAAACATTATGGAGCACAAAATGCTTCATAATGCTATATAACTTTTTTTAATTAATGAGATTCTAAATTAGGAGAAATACTTAATATTCCCTGATTGCAACCAAAAATTAAGTATAAAACTACTAAAGAGGATAAAATCATACAAATTATGCCAAGTTGGTTAGGTTAGTAGAATGCTTTTCATAGAAATAATCTGACCTTTGAATCATATAACACTTTAGCTTTTGTTGGATCCGGTTCGTAACATAACACTTTTTCACCATCACAAAACTTAAATTTAGGTCCTCGCGTCGATACCATTTTTTAGAGTAAAATAAACAAAAGAGATGGACTGGATCATGGCATTCATGGCGGAACGATAATACATACACTCGACTCTCCTATCCCAATATTAACCATCGCAATACACTCGACTCCCTCAATATTAACCACCGCAATATAGGTATAGTGTATATATGTTAGAGTTCGAAAATTCTCGGTTAATTAATGAGAATTTATGAGAATTAACATTTTTTAACATTAATTGGTCACATCATTCATTGTGGTAAAATTACGATAATATTTTTCACAGTGTACTTACTACAGAAATATTTTTTATTTTTCATTTAGAGGGGGAACGATCCCCCTTGGTGTCCCCCCTGACTACGGTCATGGATTATTAACGGCCCTGAGACTGCTCACTGACTTTCTGTTAGAGAAATTCTGCCGTTGGCTGAAATTTGAATCGCGCGCCAAATTTTGACCAATGGAAGTATTTCTCTAGCCGATTACCAATGTGTGCTGGCATTAGTCAAAATTTGGCGCGCGATTCAAATTTCAGCCAACGGCAGAATTTCTTCAACGGAGTGTCAGTGAGCAGTCTCAGGGCCGTCGATAATCCATGATCATAGCTAGGGGAAGGCACCAAGGGGAGGATTTCCCCCCCCCCTAGAAATGAAAAATAAAAAATGATAAAAATTAAAAAAAATAAATTCTCATGAATTCTCAAAAATTGTAAGGTAATTAATTTTAACGTTACCTTCTCGGTAACGTTAAAATAAATTACGGGAATATTACCTCGGTCATATTACACTCGAGTCTCTCAAATCTCAACTTCTCAAATCTCAAGTTCTCCCAAATGTCAAGTCAAGTTTCTCTCAAATGTCAAGTCCGTTTTTCTCAAATTCCACTTGTAACCACTGTGCACGCGTTGCGTTCGGTATCTGATTGGTTTCTATTCGCGCGCAATTTAAAATGCTAAAAAATATTATATTTTACACATTACGCATGCGCAATTGATGTGACTATAGAGGATAAAGAATTTCTTGACATTTGGGAGAACCTCTGGCCAGGGATGGCTTGTGACCAGGGATGGGTAAGTAAAATACTCTAGGTAATTTACATAGTTTTTTACAGTAAATTACTAGGTATTTTACGTAGCTAGTTTTCTACACCGAGTAAATTACGCGTATACGGGACTTTACGTTTTTGCAGTTCTCCATCCCACTAACAAACATAACCTCTTCAGAACCGTTGAAATGAAAACCTTTCGTGCTTTTAGGGAATTTGAATGTGTTCAAAAGGTTCAAAATTAAAATGAAAAGAGGCGGTAGACCAAAGCATGATGTGTATCATGAGTTAGCTTTTATTGCGAGATTGCGAGAAATATTTATTAACCGTAGATGAAACGAAAATAGACCAAACGTGGACCAAACGCAAAAACAAAAACTATAAAAATTTACGGATTTGAGGTTAGAACAAGTATTAATATTATACATAATTAATTTCAAATATTTAAATAAACCAAAATACTATTCTACAATTATTTATACATACCTGTGTCCCAAAAGGCGCTTATATCCAACATTTTTTTGTATTTTATTGCAAAATAAACATTTCGCTACAACCTTATACTATTCTCTTGTAAGCGCTGAAAATTTAATTTATTCCACGGGATATATGGTCCAGAGTATGATTTTACTTTCCCTTGCTTAGTTTTGGAAGATATGCTTAGTTAATTAATTAATTAACAATATTAACTTTGTTCAAAACTGGAACGGAGCTTCAAAAAAGTGAGGTTATATATAGTTCTATAAGCCGCCATCTTGGCACGTAATTTATTAGGTATTTTACCTGTTTTTTACGTAAAATACCTCACTTAGGTAAATTACGTAAAAAACCTCGAGTGACGCGTCACTGCACAACCCTGCTTGTGACGCGTCACTCGAGGTTTTTGACGCATTATACGTAAAAAATGTAATATACGTAAAAAACATGTAGAAAATGTAATAAATGTAAATAAAGATGGCGGACATTAGAAAGAAAAAAACTGAAAGAACAAACATAACCTCGATTTTTGAATATTGCGCGCTAATATCAACCAATCAGATGCTATGGCGCCATCTTGAAAACGTATATTACGTTTTGTAAAAAACTGAGGACGTAATTTACGTACGTAAATCACGTAAAAAACCTCATGTAATTTAGCTAAGGTATATTACGTGGCAATGCAATATATTACGGTATATTACCTGCCCCTGGCAAAAATTTCTTGACATTTGGGAGACTCGAGTGTACTCACTAGAACTCTATGTGCAATACACATGCGCAATTAATGTGACGCATGCGCAATTGATGTGAATTTGAGAAAAGGAATTTCGTTAATATTGTAGAGTCGTATCTAGATTAAATACGTAATCTGTGACAGAATCAATTGCCGCGGTTGGATCTGAAATTTTGGATATATATAACCTCAAAAATGAAAGTTTTTTCTTTTGTATTAAAATCAAAATTCGCATTTGCCTTTTTGAGTTTGTGTACAATTATTTTGTTCGTCGAATGTACAAATGAATCTAAAGAGCCGAAGAAGAAAAGCTGGAAGGACAAAGATATAAGGGACATGACAGATGCCGATTTGGAGCACATTCTTGATCAATGGGAGGAAAATGAGGAACCGTTGGAGCCTGATGAACTTCCAGAACATCTCAGACCTCCTCCGAAGATAGATTTAAGTCAAATTGATATGTCCAATCCAGATAATGTTTTAAAAGCAACTAAAAAAGGCAAGGGAGTTATGATGTTTGTCGATGTTCGTCCTGACATTTCAGTTCAGGAAGCTAGTTCGATAATGCAAATTTGGCAGACTAGTTTACACAATAATCATATCATAGCTGAAAGGTATCCCATCGAGGACAGAAGATCAATTTTTATGTTTCGAGAAGGTTCTCAGGCTGTGGATGGCAAACAATTTTTGTTAAATCAACCGGAATTACTTCATCTTACGCTGGAGGGTCAGACATTCAAAGGACAGTATGCAGAAAGTGCTGAGAAAAAGACTGAACTATAATAGTAATGTTTCCAGCTTGTAAAATTTCTACACTTTTTTTACATTCATTTTTCTAATAAAGGGCATTTTCGTTTTGAAATTAAAGTTGATTATTTTTCATTCAAGGTGAGGCGTCACTGAATTTTCAAGTCATTGACATGTTTCAATCATATTGCATCTTATTTAGAAAGTGTTTCTTGAGGCATTTCCACATACAGATAAAGTTTTCAAGTTTAATGTCAACAAATGATTAATTTTTCACCTTGTACTCGTCAAAGCAGTTACATCAAGGCATCAATAATATTTTCGATAAAAGGTGAGATATAATTATTAATTGTTACGTTATTTTTATCTTTAGTAGATTATTCTTTAAGGAAAATTGCTCATATTCATGAGGCATTATTTAAGTATTTATAAAGCACTTTTGGAAGATATTAGACTCACCAATCCACCATTACCGTAAGATTGTTTTTAATATTCTTTAGATATTCACCATTAAAGTCATATATTTTAATAGGAAAAGGAGACATAGTAGGATTATCTCTAGAATTATACTCATAAGTAAGATCTAATCATCTAATTATATTCTCTAAAGAAAAATTTGAAAAATGAAAAACTGGATGAATTTAAAAAAAAAATTACAGCTTTATAACATTTTTGAAAATTTTAATCATTTTTTCAAAAACTAATTCGTAATTTTCATACTTTTTGAAGAAAATGTTCTCGATGCAATAAAAATATGAGAAATACATACAAGCTTTGCAAGTAGTTTTCAGATTATAATAAAATTTGCTAGAATAAAGTGATTTCATTATAATTTTATAATATTTATAAAAGGTAGGATTCTCAGATAGAGGTCATTCCTTGTAAATATATGAGATTCCATATTAGTCATAGTTTAATGTTTTCTTTAAACAGTCAACGTTATAATCAATTACATACATTCATACATATGACGATACGATGATGAAAAGAAGGAAAAATGGAACAAATAGGTGGTAGGGAATGGGTAGGGTAGGGAGCACACAGAATGAACGTCACGTGATGAGTTGCGCTAGAGATACAAACCAATCAAACTACACCACATACGTTCTTCGTGCCTCTCCACCAATCCCTACTTTCTGGAACATTCTTCGATCTCTTTCTCCCCTATTCTTACTTTGCTTCCGCAGTCTGTCAAATTTGTTACATCAGCCTAAAGTCACAAAAAGACAAGTACGGTTTTACGAATGCTGCAACACGCCATTGAATTTTCAGTCATCGACATACCTTTGAAGCAATCAACACGTCTTAGAAAAAACGATAAACACCACGTTACAAAATAAGAAATGCATTCTGATTCTAACAATTAAGAGTGATAGTTATGTGACTGCAGTGATATCAAAGTCAAATTGTGTAAGATTTCTAATCGTCAGCTTTTCTAATTTTCTTATGGCAGAACATGAGTGCGTTGAAGAGTGTCATCATCACTTTGCCAAAGGGTCTTAAAAAAGACTCGGGCATAATTTCAACCAACGAACTTAGATCTGCCACAAAATTCAACTTTACAACCTCAGTTCTTACTGATAAGCTGAGGATTAACAGGAAAGGAGTTAAACATATGGAAGACACAATGATCGATTCGGAGACTTTAAAACCAGAACCAATGTGCATCAGGGGAAAGAAACGAAGGCTGGATCACCTCACATGGGAAGAAAAGCTTCAGAGAAAGTAAGTTATTGATTATTCTTTACTTCATGCTTATAAAAAATCTATAGTTGAATGTTGCTTTGAATTTGCCCTCGATTAATATTTTATAGTTTCGACAGTTACTATAGTTTATATTATAGTAGGATAGGATATATACGAGATTTGCGTCTAGATTGAACTGAATAATTAAAACTATAATTAAAATTACTACAATTGAATTGATTATTATACCAAATTTTCTACTGTTTATTAAATTGAAATTGTTTATATTTTCAGAAAGTTAAAAAATAGAGTAGCAGCTCAAACATCGCGAGACAGGAAGAAGGCAAAACTAGATGAGTTGGAAGAGACTGTTCGCCTGCTCACAGAAAGAAATGATATTTTGGTGCAAGAATGTAATATGCTTAGGTCGGAAAATGAATCACTCCACGACGAGACTCAAAGGTTAAGATCGGAGAAGGACTCTGAAGCAACGAAGGAGCGGCTTTGCTCAACATGTCAAGGTCGTGTCGATTTTACTGTACCCTCATCGGGATCAGCAGAATCTCTTAACCCTCCGCCGCAGGGTGGGGCAGTTCAATCGGCACAACCTTTGATACTGACACCAAGTGCCATCGTTCTTCTGAAGATTCTGACACTTTACCTCCTCTCGAGGAACTATTTGGGGAGCTCCAAGGGGACGATTACATCGATCGACTCGAAGAACTGGCCGAAAGCCTTCTGCGAGAAGTTACCGCAGAAGTGGAAGCAAATACTGCTTGCCCAAATGAGCAGGTGATTATTTGAATAGAATTTTGAATGTTTATAATAATGCAATTAAGATTTGGTACAAGTATTGAATTGTACAATTAATTTGTACAATTATTGAATGATTTTTAAAATTATTTTCTCCTTTTCTAGGTATCAGTCAAGAAAGAAACCGCCGGAGAATCTCCATTGGTGGATCAATCACCAAAAATCGTGGAAGTTAATGCAGACGCAAGAAGCATAAAGCATATTCAGCAGCCTGTATTGAATCACACATCTTGCACCAGTGAAGTATCGTCTGATCTGATATCAAGTAATGCTTTGAGTCACCAGGACATGAAGATAAAACGAGAACTAGCTAGCGACATGGACACTGTATATGGTACTTACGACGAGGCTACCAATTGCATAACGATAATCTACCCCGGAGAGAATGACGACATCGAGATCCAAGAAAGTGTTCAAGAAGTATCGTCGGAGAATATCCAGAATCAACATGACGAACCAATGCCTTTAACTCCTGTGCATTCATATACTGATCACCTCTCACCCTACACTTCTCATGACTCTATGTCACCGTCGAGTATTCACTCAGATGATACCCATACGAACATCTCTGTCAATAAACCGGATTCGAATTTCTCAGATACAGGATATGAATCTCACGGTTCTCCTTTTGATGAAACTAGCAGCGTAAATGAAGCTTCTGTACTAACAGATTTATGGCACGAGAGTTTTTCAGAATTGTTTCCGAGCTTAGCATGATCCGAAATTAAGCGGGCAATTCCCGTTTTTCCTGCAAATAATGCTTATTCTCATCTGTGATATTAGTAGACAGTGACATAGAGTTATAAATTTAAGTTAAATAAGAATTTCATTTAAATAAGTGTTTGATTTTAAACACTGCACATTCTTAAACTTTTTTTTTTCTATAACTTCTGTGTGTCCGTTTTCCTATATTTTGTAAACAAAATACTCCGCACCTTGCTGAAGCAGACACTAGGTTCAAATATTTTTCTATGCGTAGGATTTAACTGTTAAGAATTTGGTATGTAGTTTGATTCTGTTTATCGTTATAGCAGTAAAGATTTGTATACTATTTATTTACGAGTGTATGCATTAGGGTGCCGTCCTATGGCAGCAGAAAACGCAAAGCTGTAAACCGTAAGAGTGAAAGAGAGAATGAATCTATTTGTCTCTTTAACTCTTAAGGTTTGCTGTTGTCTGATGATATGGAACGGCACCCTTAGCCTTTTAAATTTATGTAAGTTCTAAGTATCATACGTAAATGTTCTTGTATCTAAGGAGTCCACTTCAATAATTGACGATTCAATTCGTATTTAATGTGTAAATAACTTTATTATTTAATTGATTATTGTCACCTTTGAGGATTGTAAAAGCACGGTCATGTGACATGTGACAAAATACTAATACACGTGAGAATCCTTTTTAACTACTTGTGGTTATTTGTTTTTTTTTTACTTTAATTATTATTATTTAAATAATTTTAACTTTCATGATTTAAGATCAAAATGCACTTATTCCAAATTTCTAAAATAATCGTCATTTTTATTATAAATAATGATATTGAGATATTAAATATCTACTTTTTAAACACGTTATACATGTTAACAATGATTTGCATATTTAGTTATTTTAAATAAGCCCGCCAAAGTTGCAATTGCTAGCAAGCAAAGGTATATGAACGCACCTTTATACGTGAACGAAATTTTGACATCGAGTTCATATCTACATTATGGATATTCTATGGCTCTATGGTCCATAGATCGTGATCGTCATGATCGTGATCCATGTACTTACACGACCCATGAAAACATTGTTTATATTTTGAAGCATACATATTTTATTTAAAAAATCTTATAGAATGATCATTTATAGTTAAATAAACATCAAAACGGAAAAGAGATTAAACTTTTGCTGATTAGTTTTCTTTTCAAACTTTCAAAGTAAGTCGCCTTCCTACTTTTGAAAACTTCCATTTAACCTAAAATTGTGCATTTTTTATGATTTATTGTGAATATACGTAGGATAATTATAATTATTCAATCATAAATACTTTAGTATAATTTTATCGACAATTAATCATCTTATAATCTCTGTTTAATTAGAAATTGCTGAGATTCTAATTGTAAAAATTTTGAAGTATGTAAAACTGCTTTAACCGTTTTAACCATTTTAAAATATTTAATTGCGAGAGTTTGTAATTTTTAATTTGGAACCTTTCCAAATTCAGAATCATTGAAATTTCAAAGCCCGATTCTAGTCTCTTAATTTTTTGAGTCCGAAAATTAAAATACTTCAATTTTGAAATATTTAATTTTATTAAGTATTATATATATATATAACTGAATAACTCTTAAATTGTAACTCTCATACTAACATTATGTAAACTTTCTTTATGTTTTTGTGTCAATACTTTGTGTATATATACATAACAAGCACAAAATAGTGTTGCTTAATAATAAGGTGCATCTATGAAAAGTGAAAGTATACATTTCCATACATCATCCAACCACTTTCTCTCAGACGTGTCACTGGTAGCATGCGTTTAATTTTAAAGCGTATTCACTCATTTGTTCACCATAACTTGCGATCAACGCAAGTTATGGTGAACTGAACGCACTGGACACACTCAATTATATTTTTTTGTTTATTAATCTTCAATAAAAGATAAGTTCTTATTATTTTATAAGTTAGGAAATTTATTCACTAGATTTAAAGTAACCATTAACTATAATTTTATTTTATTTGGAGATGAAGGAAGAACAATCATTATAATGACAAAAACAGATGTTAAAGGTGGCTAATTTTTTTATTTATAAAATTTAATAAACTTATATACATATCAAGTGTAGCAATATTTCACTTGATCATAAATACTTTGCTACACTTACACAATAGACTAAGAATTATTTCATGATGATAACAATGATGATGGCAATAAACTAAACATCCACCGAGGGCATTTAGTTCCTTCCTATCAGATCGATCTGGCTCTGGAGATTGTTCACAACTTCTGGAGGAACTTGATCTCCGAGGATTTCAAACAAATTGATCCTCTGGTTTCCGGGAATCATCTCGTAAGCTGCTACTTCCTGACTTTCCTGGACCTTCTGAATCGTGGCATCTTTAGGAATTAGATATGTATTTTGTGCTTGTCTAATAGCTTCATTGCTGAATTGCTGGCCTTCTTTTTGCTGAGGAAAGGCTGCTGCCAATCCTGCTAGGAGTGTTACTGCAAGTGCTATATAGACCTTCATCTGTAAAAAAAACCAGGAACAATATTTGTTATTTGCATAACTCGTTATAAACGATACCAATTAATAAGAAACATTATATAATTCATTGTTCGCGTCATAAATTTTTCCGTTTTTAAGCTTTCACTTATATTTACGATTTTATTATTTTTGTTTATTTTATTTTTTCAGTCACATAACTTCAGAAAAGAATAAATTTGTTTTGTTATTGTAACAAATGGTTATAAACAAAAATACAATTTTTAAAATTTTAATAATATTTTCTTTTTTAGCACAGCGAATTGAAATCAAAGAGGTCATTGGTACTAAAAAGGCGAGTGACCCTGCCACCAAATCCCCGTTACTTGCAAAGCAAAGAGAAGATCGGTCGAAAGTTTCTCACGCTCGTAAAGCTTACTTTCCCTCTTATGAATCGAAGAGAGAAAATTTAATCACCAAAAAAGTGAATTTATGAGGAATGCACGGATTTTTTACTTTGTTTAGACATTACGAACTTTAATACGAAATTTATATCATTGTCAAATTAAATATTCTAACCATATATAAAAAATATCTTATTTTTCACATAAATAATTTCTCAGCTAAAAGTTTTAACTATACGAACTTCCTTAAATAATAAACTGTACAGGACAATCAAAATATAAAGTATTAAAATAACATTTTTATTTCCTGTTAATAACACTTTTAAACTGAATGAAATCACGTAGTAAGTCACGAATTTTTGTTTTAATCTGTATCAGTTATTAAAGTTCAAAAACTGTTCAAATTTTTTTTTATAATTAACATAGTATTAATAATATTGGAAGAGAACTTACGTTGAAAGCGTTACACGATGGGCCGTTGCTTTCTGAAACTAAACACGAGACCGTTACTAAGGTGCCTTTTATACCCAGCAGGGATTAAAGATCCCAAAGTTTGGTGGGGACTTGCTTACCATCTTTCAAAATATATGTAAAACAATTACATACTTAACGTACCAATATTTATTATCTATCCAGTCATCTATTTTATATTTTCAGTTCTTCTTAAATTTTTCAAAAGTGCAAAGAAATGATTTCACAAGAATTTACTTTTCACAGTTAACATATAAACATTTAACAGTTACTTTCGAATTAAATTATTTTTTTTGTCACATATTTAAAATAAATTCAAAATCCCACTCTTTGTATAAATACTTTATGTTAAAGAAGGTCTATTTAAAATTGATTAATTTTTAAATTATAAACATTAATTTGTCGCTGACAAATAATTATGCTACCTAATAATGTTAGAGGCATTAATATAAATAATAGGTAAATACTTTTTATGCCCAAATGCATATGCTGCACAAGTCATCGAATCTTTCAACATCTTCAAGGCTTATGAACTTTTACTTTTTTTAACTATCTTTTAATCCAAGTAAATACGTCCTGATTTTTTAAAGGTCAGAGAATGCATTAGCAATTTAAATAAACAATATATTACCAAATCGAAAATAATTCAATGTTATTTGATTAATTAATTAAATTATGCAATCTTTATTTAATAATAACAAAAAAAAGAAACTTTTGATTTAGATTATAAAAAATAATTTCTTTAGAACTGAAACTTTATAAACATTGAATGAAATGATACATTTATTTTTATTTCTTGTGTTCATCTGCAGCAAGGAAAGTGCATAAACGTAAAAGTGAAACTGGCCGCAATACTTCACCGCCGGCTATATGAGTTATGAGCTATCGAATAATATTGGTCAGTAGAACTCTACTATTCTTAATATAGTTCTCTATAAATAAGGACATTTGTAGATACAAATTCAAAGCCAAAAAGGAATAGAAATTTCAAATTGACATATACTATAATTTATTGTACTTATTTCACATATTTTAATATTTTCACCTTCCTGAACTTCCTGAATCAGAAATTAGGAAATTAACGTTCGTTCTGTTTAAAAAAGATAATAATATTTAAAATAAACTTTCTCTAGTATTTATCACCTTAAAATTGAAAGCTATAATGCTGACATTAGAATATTGCTTTGGTGTTAGTAGAATTTGACTAATTGGTGCCGAAATCTGAATTCGAATCAACTTTCTATAAACGACTTGCAATCTGATAGTTTATTTTAAAATGATTCACTCTAAAGAGAAAATCCTATGTTATAAGTATATATATAGTAAAACAAAGATCTTGATGGAAATTTTGTATTAATATTGGATTGTTTAGAATTTGCAAAAATTTTATCGAATAAAAATTAATATGAAATCTGTTTTAATAGTTTTTAATAAGTTTTATTTTTGTTTACTTTAATTTAATATAATTTAAAAACTTAATGTAAATAAATATATTTTACAAAATATAGATATGAAATTTTCATAATTTATTAATTTATGATACATATGTAATTACGTAGTTTTCCCGCCAAGTTTTTAAATATTTAACTTTCGATTACAGCGCTCTCTATAGTGAAAGTTTTCAACTTTGTGCGCAAATCGTGTGGACCTGTGGACTTGACATTAGGTCTATAGATATATGTATGTAAGAAAATCTCTTTTACATATGTAGTCTCCTATCTCTTGAAATGATTTCTTTCGGTCCGTTTTTCAATCTTCTGCTTTGGATTTGATTTGACAAGGTGCATGCATCGTGCTTTTATTAAAAGAACGACACGTTATGCAATATGTGATTTTCTGTAATGTCTTCAAATGTCTTCACATAAATCCGCAATATAAACTAAATCTAACATCAAGAAGGCAAGTCTCAATTTTGATCACAAATAGGAATGTGACAATTCGTCTTTAATTCGCACATGAGGATGTATTAAAAAAGTGTTGTA
This sequence comes from Synergus gifuensis, assembly GCA_904066015.1. NCBI lineage: Eukaryota > Metazoa > Arthropoda > Insecta > Hymenoptera > Cynipidae > Synergus > Synergus gifuensis. The sequence continues at coordinate 534,564 of CAJFCO010018503.1, forward strand.
ATCGAGCATGTTGTCTTTTAAATCAATCTTGACAATATCTGCTGCGCTTTTTAGGATGAAAATAACGGATTAGAGTGTGAAATCAGAGGGATTTTTAACATGATATTTGTTTTGAATACGGCAAAGTTCTGTCGAAAAATATCATGTCCAAATTTGTCGAAAACACTGAGTGTAACAGTAAGTTTCTAATGAATATTTTTCAATTAAAAAAATTTCTACCCCTCTCAATACTATAATTGCTTTTTTTATATTATTTAATGAATAATTTCCGAATTAAACTTATTTTAGTTTTCTGCTGGGGCAGGAAAACCAGCAGTAAAAGCGTCACCATTACAAGAACCACCTTGTCTAATAGTAGCAAACAAACAAAAAGCACACATGATTGTTGCCAATCCAAGGTTTATAATTCCTCCTGACATAACAGAAATACCTAGTTCAACTTTCAACGATGAAGCGAAACCTCTTCAGAGTAAAATTATTCCAATCACCCAAGAAATACCCGTCAAAAAAACAGTAAAATGGAAATTTTTTGAATTTGATGCAACGAAACTTCACAAATATTGTCTTATGCTTTCGAAAGCAAGGTTAACATGTAAGTATAATTCTCTGTTTACTTATTTATTAAGGGTGACCGCATATTATGGAAAACTTGAAAGTGGGTCAAATTATCTGAGATATTTGCATTTAAAGAAGGAATTAAATATGAAGAACTCAGAAAATTTGATCGTCACCCTGCTTCTTTTGTACTTCATATCCTACAATATTGTCACATATATTTTATGAGAAATATTACTTTGCAGCTCTAGTAGTCATTACAGCAATGGGTGGATATGCAATGGCACCTGCACCTTTTGATTTATACACTTTCACAATGTGCTCCCTTGGTACTGGCTTAGTCTCGGCATCGGCTAATGCTATAAATCAATTTTGTGAAGTTCCCTTTGACGCTCAAATGAAACGAACAAAGAATAGAGTACTAGTCCGTGGCTATCTTGCGTAAGTTGAACATTTTACTTTAATCTCTGTTGTGAATCTAGACCTACATTTTCATGACTTTTTACATGAAGGAAAGCAAGAATTAAAATTTGACTAATTCCTTCTTTGTACTTTTAGACCAATACATGCTGTTATATTTGCGGGATTATCCGGCACCGTAGGACTCTCGCTGTTATATTCAGAAGTAAATACTTTAACAGCAGCATTAGGCGCTGCTAATCTAGGTTTATATACCCTTATTTATACGCCCATGAAACGAATCAGTATTGTCAACACTTGGATTGGTTCAGTTGGTAAGTTGTTTGAGCAGTTTTACCTTGATTTAGATTTCTAGAAACAATTTAGAATTTTCTTAGAAGAAATTTGTTTCATGTATTCTGAAAATAATTTTATATCACAGCTAACTTCTGCATAAATTATTAAAATTTATAATTTTTATCATCAGTGGGCGCAATTCCACCCTTAATGGGCTGGGCAGGCTGCTTCGGAGACATATCTTCGCCTGGTGCTTGGATCATGTCTGGGATACTATTTGCTTGGCAGTTTCCACATTTTAATGCACTTTCGTGGAATCTTCGACCAGACTATTCGAAAGCTGGATACAGAATGATGGCAGTAACAAATCCAGACCTTTGTCGAAAAACTGCCTTGCGATATACGGCAGCTTTGATGATTCTGTCGTATTTGGCCCCGATGTTGGACGTTACGAATTGGTGGTTTGCTGTGATATCTACACCACTCAATAGTTATTTCCTTTATTTGGGTAATATAGAAAATCTTTTGTTGTTTCTAATTACAAATATTTGAAAATTTATTAATATCCTTTTTGTCGACACTTTCTAGCATATCAATTTCACCAACATTCTGACAGTGCGACTTCTCGTAAATTATTTCGCTTCTCGCTCCTACATTTGCCAGCACTGATGATTCTTATGCTCCTCTGTAAGAAGTACTGGTTTATAAATTTGAAAGGAAACAAAGATAAAGCATCGATCAGTGAAGAGAAACATCAAGATAGACTTTCTACATCTATGACGAGATTTCTTTCACCAACGTCTGCTTAATAAAAATTAAAAACCAATCCTCGAGGAATTATTTTCCGTTTTAATAGTACACAAACTTGTACAACTTGTAAATCTGTAAAATAATTGTTAGTGAAAATATTTGTAACATATGAAGCCTAGAAGAAATATAAGAGACGCAATACGCGTTTTAAATTAAAATACATAGGTTAATTCTTTCTTGGACACTTCTAAGAAGAAATGGAAGATGAATCAAAATCAGTAGAATGACACTTATTTTCACTAGTTTTCAGAATAGGGTTCACATTTGAGAAAAGTCAAGTTGATAATTTCTTAGTAGTACTGAGTGGGAAGAAAGGTTGTCCAACAGTTGCTTTGTATTTGACAGGATTTGAGTGATTCTACACAAGTTGTAGTACCATTGCACCAGCCTTAATATTAGAATATTTCAGTAGTCCTTTTTTGAGTAATCAATCGTTTTTACGTTTATTAAAATTTTTTTATTTAATTCATTTATAGACTATTAGGTGAATAATCACATCAAATTTTGGGAGTTTTCTCGTTCTTTGGCAAAGTCGATTGCCATTTTTCTTCTTGTTTTCGTCAAATTTCTATGACCTACACAATCCAAATTGTATTTAAAGCATTTACTTCTGCAACACTGACGGCAAAGTTGATACTCGCATTTAAAACCCTAAAAGCAAAGAGAAACGAGAATCTTAAAAAAATATGCTAGATTGACAATATATTTGATATTTATATACTAACAAATTAGAAAAATATTACTAACCAGGGGATTAGGACAGTCGTTACATAAGAGTTTTCCTCGTTTATGGGGTAGTATATTATTATTAGGGCGTCGAGTAATTCTTCTTAGCTTTTTCATCCGTTTGCGCGAAACTGTGTTTCCTTCCTCGTCTTTAAATTCCCTTTTTTCTCCATTTTCCTAAAAAATTAAATTAGACTACATTGATTATACAAAAATATTAATATTGACTATTCTAATAATTAAAAATTGGTATTGTTTTATTTCCTTCAGTTGATGAAAATTGTTTGTTTTCAAATTTTTATTTATGAAAGGATTTAAGGGCCTACCAATTCCATTTTCTTTGCTTCCACTTTATTATGATGCATTTCAGGTGAATCACGAACGTAGGGTTGACACAGCCATGGCGGCAAGACTAGATCATAATCTAAAAAGATAAAAAATAGTTTAAGTTTTTAATAGTTTAATAGACGTACCTAATGTCAAATCATTCAATTTTAAGTGTTTTTAATTGATTTTTTTTCAATTTCTCACACTTTTACCAACCTATTCTTTCTTGAGGCCAAGACAATCGACCTTCGTGATAAGGGAGGTATCGTTTCTTCACTAATTCTACGACCCTTCTGAATGATTCCATGGTAGAATTTTCGGCCAAGAGTGCTCGTGCTTCTTCATTTTCTGCAAGACAAAGACTACTCTCTAGCTGAGTGTATGTTGTATGTATTTCATTCTGAGTACAAAGAATTTTAAACATATAAGATGACAATGTGCAGTGACTCGAATCAACTTTCAACCCTCTTTTCAATGTAAAAGAAGTTTAAATGAACTTTTGAAGTTCTAAGTAAAATACAATAAATACATATTCACATACGTGTGTTGGAACATCTTGAACAAGTGACCACGAATGTAGGAGGAAGGTGGAGGATGCCGTTCTACGAGATTTAAGTACTCTGTTGCCGGTTCCCAACTAGGTGGATAACATCCTTCAAACAGAAATGGATTATAGAGATTTCCTTCTGCTGACATCACACCTTGGACTCCCGTTTCATCAATGCACCTTTCAACGTCTTGAACGCACTGGATATTACCATTAGCAAAGACAGGAATTTTAACGTTCTCCCTATTAAAATTATTTATTTAATAATCTTTGTTAGTAAATTAGTATTTTGTTGAATTGAGAGAGTGATAAAAACATTTTAAATTATTATAAATATCATTATTTTTATTACCGTACTGCACGAATATGAGCCCATGAAGCTAAGCCTGTAAGTGGTCCTTTTTGTTCTCTTGTGCGACCATGTACTGTGAGAAGACTTGCTCCTGATTTTTCTAGCATTTGTGCATATGCAATAGTTTTATTCATTTCAGGAAACACTCTTAATTTACAAGTCACAGGAATATGAAGGCTTTTACTTAATGTACTAACTGTAAAAGAATAATTTACACGTTTTAATTATTTTCTTCAATATGATCATACTCAATTAAGTCATTATCTCTCTGCCTTATTCATTATTTTTTAAATATTGTTATCTCAGATATTATTCTAGATAAATAAGGCTTAACACTAAGCTGTCTTCACATAAAAAAAAAATATCTCTTTGATTCTAAGAAATGTTTTGTTTCTATTTTGTTTGTAAGTTCTTTTTACCTATTCTTTCTAGTAATTCCCAATCATCTTGTAAATAAGATCCATAATGTCCACGTTTGGCTATTGCTTGGGGGCAGCCAATATTTATGTCGATAGCATCGCAATATGGCTCTGCTAACAGAGCTGCTTCAAGTAATATTTTTGGATCATTACCGCAGAACTAAAATTAAAAATAAATAAATAAATAAAAACGAATTTCATTAGTTATATTATTTTTTAGTTTCCGAAAAAGTAAGGAATTATATTTTTACGAACTTGAACTATCAATGGACGATCTTCCGCAGTACTAGCAAGAGCATCTTTTCTGTATTTTGAATCTCGACAAAATACAGAGGAATGTAACATAGGTGTGTAACAAAGTTGAGCTCCATGTCGCCGGCTAAGTAGTCTCCAAGCTAATTCACTGGCGTCTACCATTGGTGCAACCACATATTTCGGAGAGCCTAAAAAATCTTTCCAAAAATTTGATTTTTCCTCTTTAGAAACTGGATCTTTACTGCCATTTAATTCTGCCATCTGAAAATTATTATCTTATAATCGAATTGTTAATAAAGCATAAATTGATTTTAAAACATGTACGTCAAGGGAAACTTAAAAATAATTAAAAGCCTCTTCATACGCAGCATTTTTAATTTTTTTATTTTTTCATAACAGTCACTGAAACACGTGTGAATATAAAATTGACGAAAGTATATATGCCATTAAAATATTGATTGTGAAAGATACTTTACCGTGCTGGACTTAAAGAAAAATATCATTTCTCAAAAAAGTTGAACAATCTCATTTGTATATTTTCAGGTTTAGATTGTTATAATTTTATGAGCAACTTAAATAAATAAATATATATTTGATAGATGTCACAGTGTGCCGCAGGTTGTTTGGTTTTTAAAAAAATTTTAGAGTATAACAATGGAATAAAATTATCAGTACAAAAGCTCGCAGGCATTATTCGTTAAATATGCGTATCTACATATATCACTTTTAAAACTTTTTTGGGAAATCGTACATTATTAACATTCAGTTCTTTCGCTCACGTAGTTTCCAATCACAAGAGAAAAACTTACATTGATTGATAAAATCGAATGGTAAGATTAATTTAATGGTAATTTTTAAAGCATAAAAGTTATAATCATGATTGTCTTCGGATTCACTTAAAAGTATGAAGGTATAGTTTGACTAAGTTTGAGGAATTAGCAGAGCAAAAATTTAATTTAATAAATTAAAACCCGTGGCGATAATTGCCTTGCAACGTAAACAAGACAGATTCTAGTTATTGAATTATAAAATATTTACATATAATTAATATTTGCAATTAAAATATTTTATAACAGTTCGTAAGATTCTCTAATAGTTAAAACTTTTGTTCAATGAAGTTTACTTTCTATATTATTTCGTTGTAAGGCTTATTTCGCTGATTTAATTTTACTTTTCAGTTAACATATTTAAAATCAGCTAAGGTATTAGATAATTTTTGTTAGATCTAGTGATCAAAAGTTTACACTGGCTATTAATATTTGAAAAAATTGTAGTAATTTGAAATTTGCTAAAATAGATTGTGAATGAAAAAACATTCTATAATACATATATTTATTTTAAGTTATTTCATAAACAACTGCTTAGAATAACTTATTATAATTTGTAAATATTCAATGAAATGGTAAATTTAATAATAATAAAAGTTGAGTTGGATAGCATTCAGAACGTATGGTTTAAAAGTAATGAATCCTGTAATTTTGATTCTTAATATAATTATGTTTAGTGATTTTACTTGCAAAATTAGTTTTTCTTTGCTGAAAAAAAAAAAAATAAATAAAAATTTTAAATACCTGGACCAACTTTGGCACACGAAAATGGATCAAACACTTGGTTTAAAATTAAAACATTATAAATTTCTTGTAAATTGCAAAAAGAAAACGAAAGAAAACAAAACTTGACTCACATCAAATTTTTCACTCGAACTGCCTCCTCGCAAGATCTATATTTTCCAATTTCGTATGATTATACGAAATACTAAAACTTAATCGCTAGTCACTCTGTCACTAAAAACTTTAATATACATGCCATTTCCAAATTTCTTTCACAGATTTCACTGATGGGAAGGAGGAAACATGAAATGATTTGGCTGAGGCGGCGAGCGCGGTGACGCAGGTTTAGAGAGTTCCGACTCAGGAATCGGAGAAAGTTGAGCAGACTGCATCATATGGGATCCCATCTTAAATCTTGGCCTCTTATGCAGTGAGGATCTCCTGACGCGAAAGTACGTCTGGCTTCGTTTTGGGACTGCAGGATTTGAAAAAGGATAAGTTGGAACTCCAACGACACTTATTTGTTTCAACCTTGGCCTCGGTGGAAGACTCAAAGGCTGAAGCTTAGGAGGTGGCGAATCGTGAACTGGAGAATTGACTTTCGGAACGACGGCAGTGCATTCCACCACAGAATCGTTGTTTGCAGATTCAGTAGTAATAGCTGGAGCGATTCTGCTTTTGCGATTGCTGGAACCATCAGCGTGGATGGATCTTTGAATAGTGTTTTTTCTGAGTCTCGTGCGCAAGAACGTCTGAATCCTCCTCATTGTGGTGCAAGACCTTGGCGCTCCTTTTACGTTTTCTACGTCAGCATCACGATGCTTCCTCTGTTTGCTGGGCCTAATGGCCTTGGTCGAGGGACTTATAATGGAAAAGCAACAAGATACCGGGGACGGAGTAGATGGTTTGAGCTCATTTGGGCTGAGATTAATTGGACGGTTTTCGTCGAGGATAGTTTGAGATGTAAGCTCTATGGACGTTTCGCTATTTCGTGCTTCGTAAGAAAAATACAAGTGGAAGTTCCTCCTTTCTTTTTGAGTGACCCCCATTTGGTTGCTGGTTGTCTGTTCTCCGTGAGTAGAGCAGATATAAACATTTCTTGATTCTACTTGATTGCTTTCTGCTGCGGAAACAGCTTCACAAAAATGGTACCGCACTGGTGCATCGGCGTTGCTGTTGCAGAAAGAAGGACAAGGTGCAACAATGCCAGAATTTTTTGATGAAGTGGCTACAGTGGTTGCGTTCTTCTCGCGCTTGTTTCGCAAATATTCGTAGGTTGTAAGGCCTAAACAAGCGATGTACCCGTGGAAGAAACAAAGGTGTATCAGAAGCACGGCAGCTATTGCTGATATTATACCGACGACAGAAATAACTATCAAAGAGCCAGTGCCTGGGAGCTGAAGGCTTATCGGCAAAGTGACGTTATCTGTGGTCATGTTGGAGGCTTCAAAACCAATGTTTAGGTACGTAAGAGAGAGTTCTGTTGCGGACACACTAGCAACTGTGAAAGTGGAGATGATCGCAGACGTCAGGCATACTATGAAAACTTTATAGTTCCGACCCCCGATGCAGTTGTTAAGCCACTTGCAGTGGTGATCAAATCTTGTGATGCATTTGTTGCAGATCGAGCAGTGCTTTGTTCTCTTGTTAGTTGCGTTTACGTTGCATAAATGACATCTGCGATTAAAAATACACAGTTTTTTAAAAAACAAACCTTGTAATTTCATTAGAAATGGTAAATTTTATGAGAAGAATGTGTAGTTAAAATTCTTTACCTGCCGTTTTCTATGACGTGTAGATGCCTAGTGCGGTCGAACTCCGGAATCACTGTTGAGGCAAGTTGCGCCCGGACCTGGGGTTCGGCCGGGTCAAGCAAAAGTGCAGCCAGGTGCGATACCAAATGCACGATAAACGAGGGAATGATCAGACCAAGTACCGGTGCTCGAAGCTGTGGACTGAGGAATGGTATCAACACCCCTAAGGTTCCGCTGGCGATGGTGATGAGAACAACCCAGCCGACCACTTGTTGGGGATGCAGCGGAAACTGGAGTCCATGAATTCGCCTGAATCTCCTCTGCTCTGGCGGCGCAAAGTTTTTGTCTTGCAATGAGCAGAAGTGCGAAATTGTTGTACTCGCGCTTCGCATAACGCTCGATCATTGACATGCCGCTCAACGTCCTCAGAGTAGGCGCTGGGGTTGATTTTTAGGTACACTTTAAAGAAAATCATCTAGTCGCAAGTTGAACGCGTATCTAATTCGAGAAGCATGACTTTGTTTGAAAGTCTAGTTGTTGAAACAAAACTGAGGTAATTGGAGCTCGTCAAGTATAGCATAACGTGAACCTAGTACACCCCGCATTGCTTCCACGTGAATCAATAATGGCATGGCAACCTGAAAGTTGATATTATTACGGAAACGAACTAAAGCTCATCGCGGTTTTATACAGTTTTGTCACTGCATGGCTTGTGGTTGCGATTGAATTCCTCGAATACACTGACTATGACTGCACTATCGAAGTTGTCCACTCCTTGTTCTTTGCACACCTCACCCCGAAAGAGGGCACAAGGTCAACTCGCTGGTTTCTATAGTCTCGATTTTCTAATTCAAAGAACTCGCTTGAAAATGAATGTCCTTCCTTCAAAAATGCATCAATTCTTTTCGGAACTATCAAAGGTCTATTCAAGATTTTAGTTTTTCTTTGTCGAGAAACTACTGCTTTGTTTGTCTAGTTTTATCGATCCAGGGGTTAGTTGCTTGCTTAGTAAGGCAAGAAAGGCAAAAAGGGTGGTGAAGCACCTGATCTATTTCTGTTACACGCTAATTTTCTTTTCAATATGACATTTATTTTATTGTTTTGTAAATCATTGGCAGTATGTAAGTATAATGTAAATTTATAAAATTTACATCAGATATTACAGATATAATTTAATTATTTTTTAAAGTGTTTAAATTTTTAAAGATGCATTCGTGTTATAAATAAATTAAATTTGTTAGAAAATATATGAAAGTTAATAGTATTAAAGTTTAAACTTATTTAGGAATAAAATTGAGAACTTGCAATTCTCTTTTTATTTATTTAGTATAGACTTTTCATTTTCATCAGTTCACTGATACTCGAATAAAATGTAAAATTGACAAAAATATACATAAAAATCCAATACGTATTATACAGAATGATTGCGAAAATATCGAAAATATATATAAACTAACCTTGTATTAAAACTGTAAATGCAGCACAATTCGGAAATTTCACAATTACATATTAGGTGTAACCTTTTATTTAATATTATTTATCAACTTCCACTGTTTTTATTATTATTATTATTATTATTATTATTATAAAAGTATTTTTACATTAGAAATAATTAAGAATTGGAATTATATTTACATATTAAAACATTTCAGAACAGAACCACATGGCAACAAATGTGACAGTGCCTGGTGCCATCTGTGCCATTTTCAGCCATTTTGAACCAGTGTTACCAATTCGTTCCCCTTGTTCAACTGCGCATTCGTCGCACACGGCATCTGATTGGTTGCTATTCGCGCGCAGTTTAAAATGCTTAAAAATATTATTTTTATTGTTTATTATAGATAATTTAATTAATCTTTATTTTTATCAAAATTTATTAATATCGAGTTAATGGTTATTTTATAAATTAAAATTCCATTTTTTTTAATAAACAATAAAAATAATATTTTTAAGCATTTTAAACTGCGCGCGAATAGCAACCAATTAGATGCTGCGTGCGACGCATGCGCAGTTGAGCAAGGGGAACGAATTGGGTTGGGAACACTGTTTTGAACATGACAAACATGGAGAATAAGATATGTATAGAAAGGAAACTATGTACATATATGCATATACATTGATATACATAATTTACGTACAATGTATGTATTTAAAATAACCTCTTGTTAACACTGATCTCTATATAGAGATCAGTGCTTGTTAAAAATTGGAAACATTGAGATTTTGATTTCTAAAAGTTGTTTTTCTTACGAGAAAAATTAGGACATAAATTTGTTAAGCGTTTACGGGTTTAACGCAGGAAAAAGCGATGGAAGAGATTAAATCACTGAGGGATAAACACAAGTTACCTAGTGCTTCTGATTTAAAAGCGAAACTTCAAGAAACTCTGGCTTTCATGAAGACCAATGAAGAAAATCATACATATAAACTTGCAGGTAAGAATAATTTAAAGAACGTCTAATTTAAAATCCTGTTTTTAGAAATTGTTTTATTTCAGAAACTGATTATAATTATATTTGTATTTATTTGCACATTTTTTTTAGAAGAAGAAAGGGAAATTCAAATGCTTACATCAAAGCTTTCCTTTCTGAAGGAAGAAATTAGCAAAGAGTCTAGCATTTTGGAAACTAAGTCAAACGATTTAAAGAAATACCAACAAGAATTGGTTAGTCCTATTTTCACTTTCAATTCCTTTATTTATAGATTTGTGAGTGTCAAAAAAGTTCCAAATTTTGTAAATCTAACTAACATCTGCATCTAAAACCTATTTATTCAATAGGAGAGCCTTGAGTCTGAGTTAAAGACAGGAGCACTAGAGCTACACGAATTGCAGTGTAAAAGAGATAATCTCAAAATGATGAAACCCAACACAAAAGATCAACGTGTGATTGAGCAAGGAGTGTATGTTCCTATTTATTAGTATTTAATAATATAATTAAGTTAACTGGATTTGTTAAGAAAATTCTTTTTAAACCCGAAATATTTTTCAGGAGAAAATTAAACTTACTCAAAGAAATTACTGGTATTCGTTGGAGTTATAAAGACATAGAAGAATCTACTAAAGGCTGTATCCTTTTTCTATTTCAATTTTCTTTCAGGCAAAAATATTTAATTGAATCATTATACACACAAAAATTAATTTCAAGTGTTCAAACATGTTTCCCATAGGTAAGATATTTCTTTTAAATCAACTATTTCCTTAGCTATATCTGCAGATGTTACAAATAAAGTCGATTACATTCAGCCATTCTGCTATGAACCCAAGACGATGAGTGAGAAAGACTTGAACAATTTATTATGGAAGGAAATTGAAACAATGGCAAAGTGTTCTAATCTGGAGAAAGAAGCGTGTACAGAACATCAAACTCATAATTAAACTTAGATTCTATTTTTATATCTACAGTAATAAAGGCATGAATAGTAAGCTAAACTCCTTGAATAAAAAAAATATTTTGAAAAATAGGTGTAGTAAATGTATGTTAAAATGAGCAATAGACCGAACTTTAATTCTTCACTTAGTATTACATTCTGTCGATTCGATAATTCAGTGAGATATTCTAATTTTCCATATTATTTCTCTCACGTATTATTTACCTTTATACTACTCTATTATATCTCTATTGTGTTTAGCTTGTTTGAGTGTATGAATTGACAATTAAATTCTTTAGTCTTGATTGTACAAGCAAACGCTCGCGAACAATCTTTACCGGAAAAAGTAATATGAATACACAAAACTTTTGCAAAACACTTAATATAATTCTTTTTCTTGCGATAATACAGATTTTTAAAATAAATCACATATAAAATTACTTTTCTCGAAAATACTAATTCTTTGTACAGCATTTTTTTATTAATTAATGTATATTTTAGATATTAAATCCTTTCACAAAAAGATTTACAATTTGAATTTCTGTGCAAATGAAAACCCGATTATAAATTACACTTAGCAGTCCTACACCTTGAATTTCTTGAGCAAGATAATAAGGTAGCAGATGATAAGATAAAAAGACAGCAAACATAATCCGATCACAGCGGCCGTAGTAATGACAAAGAAGACTGAACAAGACAAAACAGTTGCACCGATGGTAAAAATTGCCACTGAAAATATTATTATAAACATTAATAAACGTAATAAATTTAGAAGAAAAATTCCCTGCTGGAAAGAAGAGATATAAAGGAATATAAATGGATGGAAAGTAGAAAATAGATATAATTGATGTCGATAAATAAAAGATGATAAAAAGATTTCTAGTAATAAAATAAAAAAGGATGGACATTCTTGACATTCTTTTTTCAGCAGGGAATTAATTAAACATGATTTATTGTATTACCTTCAAGAATTATGAAACCAGCGACAATAAATGCAACATTTACGACGGCAAAAAGAACAAACAGAACTATAGGAGTTGCAATTCCAATTAGGACAGAAAATATTCCACACACGAGAAGAGGATTAGTTTGAAAATAAGCAGCCATTTGTTCTAGCTTCTCATAAACTTCAGCTCCCTCGAAAAATGCAGTGCATCGCTCTTTGACTCTTTCATCTAATTAAATTCAGCTTTACTACTTTTTAGTCCTATCAGCTTTTACTATGAAATTTCTTAAAACATAATATTGATCACAACTTACATAATTTTCCTACTCTTTTTGTTAACATTTTTTCATCTTTTGATTTGACCTTTTTCTTATCTTCTGCGGGTGTCTGAGGCTCTACTTCTGATTTCTACAAGAAGATTTCTTATAATTACAGAACCTTAAAATATAAAATATTACAAATACAAACTGTGAATAACATACCATGATTTGAATAGAGTCCATTTGAAAGACAATTGTTGTGGTTTTATAATTACATTTTTATTTTCAGTTAACTCAATGGACTGCTGACTAACCACTGACTTAATGTTTTGAATTATACATAGTAATAACAAGTCAACAATAAAAATAACCTGTATACAAAAAACACCTTCCTAAATGTGTGATTGTGTGGGTTTGTTTTTATCTTAAGGCAACTTTTCATAAACATCGTTTATGTATTAAAAATATTCTTTACGTTAGCAAATAGGATAAATGGGATTCTCAAAGGCTTCCAATAAAACTAGATATTTTCTCTTGGATCTACCCAATCAAAATTTGAATCTAAAGTATATGTATATGTATAAAATTAGGGTTGATTTATGTACATATGTAATTAAATTCTTCACTTTATCGAAAAAAAAAGATTATTCTCTTTTTCTTTTTCCCAAAATACAAATCTGTACCTGAAAAATAACATTAAAGTTACATTAAGAAATAAATCTCACTATTTTTACCTCCATCTGTGCTTTATTTTTATTTTCAGATTTTGATATTAGCACTATTTATTAATATAAAGTCAAAGCTTATAATTTCCAAGTTACAAACAGTCGACGTTGTTAAAGTAAAAATATGAATGCGCCAATGTTTTTAATGGGTCAAATAAACCAAAGTTACATAAATATCTTCGGTCAAAAAGTCTAAATTTTAAACAATTATAAATAATCGGCTCTATTTCACAAATCTAGTCACTGATAAATTTAATTGATATTAGCTGTATCAATATTCTTATTAAAAAGGTCTTCATATTAATAAATCCATTTTTAATTATGATTGGGATACACGTTATTCTAAATATAAATGAATACTTACAAATAATTGCAATAAACAGGGATTGATCTACACCTCCAGAAATGAAATAACTTAGCAATGTACAAGCGTGTCTCTTATAAAACGTAATCCAACTCGTACCTAATGTACTGATTCTTTGGATCATTTATAATTCTCGGAAAGCCAGCAACCAAAGCATCTTGTCCCCCAATGTAAAGGGAATTGTAAATCTTCCAGTAGACATCTCGTACTTTCCTCGCCGGATGAAAAAGACCCTGTAAAAGAGAATTTGCATTTTTCAATTTCGCCCCTTCGAGAAATATTTGAGTGAAAAATTAATAAGGCAAAATAAATAATAAAAAGCAATACCTGTGCTGTGTACTGAAGGATTTTTGCAGGTCCGAGTGCAACACGAAGGCCATCAACAGCATCCATGAAGGCCTGAACTAAATGTGGCGATGTTTCGAAAACATTGGGCCAGACGTGATTCAGTAAATGTATTAATGCGTCCTCACAACCAAAACCGTAGACGCCAAGTGCCATGTGTTTAATGGCAGCACAAGCCGTTTGTCTATGCACTAGATCTCTGTAAATAAAAACACATAATGAATGTAATTAATAACAATAACTAAATTTACTTTCTAGAACAGAAGTTATAAGAATAAACACTTTCGTCCATTAAAAAAATAACTCACCTGTCCATAAGAGCATCTTCCAGTAAAGGACAGACTGCGTAAATATAATCCTTTCCCATTTCGCCAATATATTCGAATAAGAAAGACAAAGACTTAAGGACACCGTTTTGAACGTTGAGTTCAGGAACTCTGTATTCATTCATCAAAGCTGGTAGTACTGTGAACGGACTGCACGTCTCAGCAACAATGGCTATCGCCACAGTAGTACACACTCGATTTTGACGTTCTTGAACCTTCAAATTATTCAATAATGTCGCCAAAACATCATGAGGACCAATAGCTTTGGCAATATAACCGAAAGTGTTCACTGTTGCTCGTCTAATAGCCTTCTTGTGTGCTTTTAAAAGTTCCAGGAGTTCGAAACAAATTCTCATCCACTCCCTCGCAGAAACGTATTCTGGTCCGCGATCCGCTATTCTCCCAACCAAGTCAATGCAATTTTCTTGGACCTTTTCGTGTCTGTTTTTCAAAATAGGCGTCAATCTTGGCAGCAAATCCTTGATAGGTGGCGTCATTTTGGTCATTCCAATGACGTTAACAATCGCCTTCAAAGCTCCCAAAATGCTTCCTAATACTTCAGGGTACTCTTCACCCAAATACTCGTATAGAACAACTCCCAAATGTCCCATAAGTTTTTCCTGAAAAAGTTAAAAACAAAATGATAAGACAACTATTGAAACTTATTTGGATATTAAGTAGTTAATAAAATGATAAAATTACCTCTTGACACGTCTTCATGACTACGGCGATACGAGAAATAAGATCAGCGGCTTGTTGCCGAACTTTGGCAGATTTGTTGTTCAACCGCCACAATATCGTACCGCATATTTGAGGAAGGAATGCCTTCACTCTTTTGCTTAATGTGTTGACAATCGTGCCAAATCCATTAAGCATAACCACGTCCTATAAAATAATAATAAATTAATAAAAATGCTTGTTAAGAATATTAATTATTATCGATATAATGCTCATATCGAAATGATATGAACATATCATGATGTGAATACACTCGAAGCTTATGATAGCGACGGTCGTCTTAGCGGTTCCGTAGAATTGGCGGTACTATAAATAGTTGGTAAGGGGTTCAGTGGGGCGGGAAGAAAGACGCCGTGAACTCAGCAGTACAATGGAATCGTTGCCACGTTTCCATTGTTTCCAATACGCCCGTGTTAGCGGCCGACCAACCGAGCTGGCTGCTAACATGAGCTTTGAGTGTATATGATATATGATATATGTAGGGGAATCCGGGGCAAAGCGGTATAGCAGATTTTTTAAAACGTATACCGCTTTGCCCCGGCTTCCTCTATATCATATATGATACGTTAACTTACCTCCGTGGTTTGTTCCTGGAAAGCATATAAAATACCGTCAATGAGTAATTCCTCTAGACGAGAATCAACATCTGCTGCTCCCAAGTTGCCCATAATTTTCTCAATAGTTTCCATGACCATTTTTCGGTACTGTTCGTTTTCGTCCTTCAAATCATCTACCACCCGGTTAATGATTTCCTGAGCGCCTACTTTGTTTGCAATTTCTACAGTCGTGTCGACCAACTGAAAACACAAATTTAATGATTTAAAATCCATTATCAATACCAATTACATAATATATATAAAAAAATCAGTTGATGAATTCAAAACTCATAGTACCTGTCTGTAATTTCTTCTGTCTAGCGCCATTCTGTGGTTCCAGAAATTTTTAAAGAAGTGTGGAAGGATTTCATCCTTGATGTATTGCGATTCTACACCGTCTGTTCCACAGCATTGTTTAACGACCTGTTAACATAAAAATTCGATAAATTGAATGATAATCTCAGTAACTAATAGTTCATTGTATTATTAATATTATATTTTATAGACTTACCTTTAATACAATCTTCTTCATTTCTTCGTCGGGCGACTGAAATTCACGAATCAGAATCAACATTACTTCTCGAGTATAGTAGTTGGCGTATTCAGCATCCATAAGAGGAATGAGATAACCAATTGCTTTCAAGAAGGCGGCAAGACCTTTTCCTCTGTGTGTTCGAATACCTTTCCAAAGGGGCTTGAGAACGGAATCGAAACTCTCGATACCGTAAGGTGTCGCAGCTTCGGCTAAGGCAGCAATTGCCAAGGCTGTAATGGTTCGAACTTTCTGCTGCTCATCGACCAAACCATGTTCGATAATTTCCACTAAACTTTTCAAATGGGGCAGGATTGCACATCCCATGAGAATGGCGATCTGTTGGACAATTTTAATACCAGTGTGTCGCGCTTGCCAAGACTTTTTACTGCGACAGACAGCTTTCAAGAAAGGCAAAAGTGAAGGAATTCCTAAAGCTGACGCTACGACGGCGAAGGCTCTCGCAGTCGTGTTACGCACGTATTCGTCGATATTATCAATATCTGGTCTCATCGTGGAAATCATAGTAGCTAATCCTGCAGCTTTTGCCAAATTGGAAATGATTTCTCTTCCCTCCACTCTAGCGTAGTAGTCTTCGTCAATCAGCAGAGGTTCAATGACAACCAAGATCTGGAACATAAAAATATAAAAAAAAAATCAATAAACTTCGCTTTTGTATGTTCCCAACGTTTAATCTCACAAGAAACGATTCTCACCTTGTGGACATAAGGCCTCACTAAGTCGTCCAACTTGTAAAGAATACGATCAATAACTTTGACGAGAAGATGTCTCTCTTGATCTTCCAAGGTCGGAGACATCAAAAGCGGTAAGATCTGATTGAAAAGTGGACCTGCTCCGAACTCTCTTGCCTTATCAGTAATTTGTCTCAGTGCAGCTTTCCGCATAGGTGGCGTACCGTTCTTAATTTTCAAGAGCAACTTCATAATTTTTCTTTCTTTCTGATCTTCTGGACTGAGAGTTTCCTCGTCAACGTCCACGAGTAATTTATCGAAGTACTGCGCATCTTCTGGTTTCATAAAGGGAAGATTTCCCTTCGGTTGGTTTTCAATGTATTTGGCAGTTCGGTCTTCTTGTTGCATGAAGAACCCTTGAGGAGTTCCTGAGATAGGGGTTGGAGTAGCGGTCAATTTTCTTGCAGGAGTTCGAATCGGCTGATAACTTTCAGGTGCTTTCAGTACTTTATATCCAGGAGGGAACATCGCTTCCAATTCCTCGTCTCCCAATATCCTGTTGCGTTCGTCGATTTCACGCTCCCAGCGATAAGCTTGTAGTTGCTCTGGAGTCATGGACATCAAATGTCCTGGAGTCGGAGTTGCCATACCCATTGCTTTAGGACCAGTTGGAGTTACTCCACTAGGTGTCATCATTGAAGATTGATGGGGAGTCCCAAGTGGAGTTGCTGGTGTTTGTGGCGTCATCGATCCAGGTGTTTGATTAGACGGAGTTTCATCCCATCGACTGCGTCGTTTACTGGCTGATGGAGTAGGTGTTTCTTGAATCAAATCACCGGAAACTCTGTCAGCTCTAGGAGTTTCTGCCCAACCGCTGCCATGGCCAGGTGTTTCTGTTGAAAAATCATAAAATATTGTTATTAAATTATCTACAATTTATAGAAACTATCAGAATCATTTAAATTATTACTTAATTTTATACAATATATACCTCTTTCAGTTTTAGGTGTTTCATCCCAACGATTTCTACGACTGGATATTGTTTTGTCGTGAGAAGGGGTTTCCCTCCCAGGAGTAACAGCACCAGGAGTTGCATGTCCAGGTGTAGCGTCCCACATTCGCGTACTGACACCTGGAGTTGCTCCAGGAGTTTCGCCGCCTTTTCCATGACCTGGAGTTTCGTCCCATCTGATAGCGGCTGGCGTGACCTATAATTCAGATATATATTTATTTCATTTGATATTTTAAAACTTATTTCATTATAAAAAAATTTTTTATTTCTTACATCTGCATTATCCCACGAAGTAGGAGTCGCTGCAGTACCGGAAGGTTTCTTCTGAGTGGGAGTATCGTCAGTCTGATCCCATCGACCTCGCTTTTTCGGTGGTGGTTTGGATTCCCCGTTTGATTTCAATGTACCATCTCTTGCTTTCTCCATCAATTTTCTATGGATCTAAAAAAATAAAGCGAATGATCAGAAACTTGCAAAAGTATAACTATAATACAAAGCAGAATAAATAAAACAGATTTACGTACTTCCTTTTCTTCTCCTTTGAGTTGCTGCTCTCTCATAATCTCCGTGTAAGTCCTGGAGCCGACATCCGGAGTTTTGCCACCTGCAACCACGAATCAAATGTCACGCAAAGCGCAACTATTAGTTATTTGTTCAGAAAGTATTACAATTCTATTCAACTGTTGATGACCTAATCGATTTCAAGTAATATTTATTTTATGCTCTTAGAATATTCGAATATATTCCAAGAAAGCTACTGAATTCACTCCGGTTTCCTACCCACATGGAAAAAATAACGTAATTCTTGTTTATTTATAGCAAGAAAAAGAAAAAAAATTGAGAAATGCAGGTAGGAGTGTTGCACCAGTAGCTAGCATAAATCATACGTACGTGAAGATTTGTTGCCATAGGGAATATTGTCCTGCTCATGTCTTCCACATCGAAAAATACTTTAGCCATCTAAAAATCAACTCATTCTCGTTATTAATAATATTTGCATTCAGACCACTCATACTATTCATTTGAAAGAACACGTTCTGAAAAACCTGTATGATACGATAGAACTTTTCTAATCTATTTTGAAAGTGCTTAAAAGTGATTGTTTGAAAATTTCAAAATATGAAAATATTCAAAAACAAACGCGAATTTAAAGCTGCATCTTATCATTTACTGGACAGGTTTTTAGAATAGATTTTTACATCTCAGTATCGCTTGACCTTTGATATAGAATCCTGGGTAAGCTGATGATTCCAAATGTGCAGACCGCCACTAAGATTGGAAAAAAACGGTAAAATTAGTATGAGCTCGAACGAAACGCACTCATTCACTTCATTCAATCCAGTTTTAAAGAAAACGTCAATCATGTACAACCCTATACATATAACAAAGAGCTAAAATTAGCTATCTTCTGTGGTTTTACCATGCATTTATCTTTAAAAACCTAGCTTGAACCCTCGCGGCACTTAATATTTTCATAACTGGAATGAGAACTGATATTTACAACGAATTGCAAATATAGAAAGTTAACAACAATTCAAAAATAAAGAAAAAAAGCCAGTTGTTGAATTACATTTCTTAGAAACGAAGATATACGCTTGTTTAGAGTGCATCTGCTACTATAGAGAATAACCTGAGCTGCATAACATTCTAGAAATAATTCGCAAATATACAACTAGGAAAAAAAAAACCATTTTTGACTGTACTGCGTGCGTAAGTAAGATAAATTAAGATTTTCGCAATAGTTGGAAGCATTTGATTCAGAATTAATATTAACATGCTACTGATTTTTAACGAAGCGCTATATCGAGAATAAAAGTGTGAATCGATTTTTCCGCAAAACCTCATGGCAAATGAAAATTGCATTTGTATTATTTGAAATGCGATTTAATGATAACTTTAAAATGAAGTAAAGGTGAAAAATGATTTCTAATATGTGCTACGAATCATACAATAAAATGTTGTGTCAGCTGCTCAAAATCTTTTCAGGTTTCTGAACATCAATTACGCATAGTATATGAATTCATGTATCGATAATGCACATCTAATTTAATGATTGAATATCTCATTGGGATTTTTTTTCACTTTTACCTCACTTGCTATTTACAACTAAAACAAGTTGTTGAAATGATATGCAACGATATTTTCTCGGTGTTTATTACTATAATTTGGCTAAGTAAAGGTAAGCTCCCGGATTTAAAAATGATGAAATTTGTAGAATGAAGATTTATAATTGTAATTTATATATATAAACAAAAACAATTCTGATTGTGAAGAGCATATGTGAGTATTAAATCTGAGAGCTCAATTTACATACCCGTAAAATACGTAAGAACATAAATTTACCTTCTTATGTAAAAAAGTTTAAGCAAACAATACCAACCTTCAGCAAAAGGATCAATTCGATCTGGAGAGATGACCATGAGACGCTTCTTCGCCCTATAATCATCTTCTCTGTCAATAATTTTAGCTGGTCTTCTGTCTCCAAAAGGATCGTAATCCTTTTGACTCTGAAAAAATCATAAATTGATAAATAGCATTAAAAAATAATCTAAGAATCTTGCGAATGTTTTGTTATATCTTAATAATATAGAAATTACTTGGGCGACATCATTGAGTGCAGAAGCAGGAGCAGTGTAACCTGGTCTATTTCTGCTGAAAGTGTTAACTTCCGGTTCTTCGTCCTGCAAAAAACAGGATTCTTAGTATATACCTAATAAAGACTGCATTCAAATAAAAATCCTTCAAATATTAGTAAAAATACTTACGTCCAACTCATCATCAGCTGGAATATACGTGTATATATTCCCAAATTTGTTCTTGTCGTAAAGTTCTGGATCATAATACCCAGTTTGTCCTAAACCGACTTGATCCATATCCGCTGTATTTTCATTTTCCTTCTGATTTTCCCTCCGCTTTGATTGAATTTCGCGGATTTGAGCCTCAATGTCTGAAATAAGGATAAACTATTATGAAACAATGTTATCTTATGAGAACTGCATCTGAAATAATGTTAAGTTGTTTAATGGAAGTGCTGCAGAAGATTTTTTAATTTATATTACAGCATAACCTCCACATCTAACTTTCAACCTGTGAAAATCCAAATATAACATTTTTCTATATTTATGACCTCGTTTTTACTGGATAGGTCGATTAACTTTTAGTGGTGTGTTATACTACGGACATTTAAACACATGATTTCAACATAGAATCGATTTTTTTCACAGCCAAAGGGCTGTCATCAAATTTTCGTGTTTTATATTTACCAACTGTCTGTAACAACAATTAAGTCATCAAACCATTTCAAGGAAAAAAATTGTGTAGATTATTGACTTCCTAAATTTATTACATTTTATTGCGTTTTGGCAACGCTTGTAAATGATCCCAATTTTTGTGCAAAAAGTTTCTGTACACAATATGCGCCAATTGATTAAACAATCTCCACATGTTTTAATCTAACAAGAATAGCAACAGGATAATTGATATTCTCAAAAATGAAGCTAAAAAATAAAAAGTTACCTTCATGGGTCCGAGGAATGGAGTCCATCGTGGACTGTTGATTAGAACCGTCTCAAAGGGCCCAAAGTTACCAAATCGCCGATACACGATGCACTGTTAGGAATAAGTTTCTTTTTAATTACTAGTCAGCTTTTTAATTAAAAAAACACATTCAAGAATAATTTTTCACCCTTTTTAGGATTCAGTTTTGCATTTAACGATTATAAAAATTGCTTCCGAATTCCAATGCTTCTGATATTATGTTCAGAAAAGACTTATGAATAAGACTGAACTCTGAAGACACGCACTCCGCCATATTAAAAGTCGAAACTAATGTAAAGGTCGGTTCATATTACATCCAGCCGATCCAGCGTTCCTAACGCGGGCACCAAACTCTACTGCGCATGTGTCGCGCTTGGGATCCGATTGGTTACTATTTGCGCGCAATTCAAAATGCTATAAAATATTATGCATTTCAAATTACGCGCGAATAGCAACCAATCAGATACCGAGCGCAACGCATACGCAGTAGAGTTCGGGGCCCGCGTTGGGAGCCTGATTACATCTTGGATAGATATGTCAACCAATCAGAAGCAAGTTTCCATTGACGGCACATTAAACGGTCAATTCAAATCTCCTTAATAGCTTTGTTAATACATCAACAATTTTCACTTTTTATGTATTGCTCCATTGTTCATAGGAAATAACCTTAATAATAAACAACGAACAAAAACTGTTCATAAAATTATTTTTATTTCGTTCAATTAACTTGTCTCATTTTCCTCCAGCATTTACACATTATTTAAGCAGCAACAAATCCTAAATATTAATTCGTAACGCTATACAGTTTTGAACAAAAAAATGATGTAAGATAAATAAGTGCACAAAAAGAATTCACCTTAATAATAATTTTGCACATCGCAATATTTACAACGTGATAAATTCAGAAGTCCGTAAATTATTACACAACTTCAACATTTTACTTTGCGTTTTATGTACAATGTCTACCATAGAAGAATTTATGTAATTTTTTTTATATAAAAATAATGTATACATAACTTATTTATCGTACTATACAGAGAACAAAGCTAAATATTACATTTTGAAATTTGAGTATATATATTAAGAAATGCTCTCGTTGTTCAATTTTCAATATATGCCCATGTTTTTTGATCAACTTTAATTAACGCGAACAATTTAGTTCTAACTTTTAAATTAAAGAAAGTAGAGCAATTATTACATTGTGATTTCCAAGGGAAACTATGAATAGATTTGTGTAAAATTACCTCATAGATACTAAAGGTAAATTGAAAAATATGTTACGTTTTTCTCGTTTCCATTGAAAAGTATAAAGTTTAAAATTATTTAATTACATAAGAGTTAACTTACTTTTGTTTTAAACCCTGAATTTCTGATTAAAAATAGTTTGTTTCAGGAATGTTTTCCAAGCAAAAATAATAAAATGTTTTGAAGAAATTTTCAAATTACATATGTAATTTTTTGTGTCTTTCGACATGTATATGTGCTAAATTTGTTGTATTTGCGTATTACCGTACTCTTTCGGTAAGTAATTTCTTTCAGTACATACCATTACATACCATAAATATAGTATAGGTATTGAACTACTGTTTATGTTAAAAAGAATCTTCTGTAATGTACAAATTGGTAAAAAATTAAAGTCTCGCTTCTTAAAAACATACGAGAGCGCTATTCGAAAAATTCCTATACCTAAGTGCAAAAAAAATTTTGCATCAGTCATTAACTCGTGTTACAATAAGTCTGCAGTAAGTACTCGAAATTATTGCACAGACATACTATGTCCAGATCAATTTCATAAAAAACACAAGAAATTATATCAAACCAATTCTGATGCATTTTATGCTTTTTACGCTTTTAACGGTGATCGAAATTAATATAAAATGTTTAACTTTTAACAGAAATATGAACGGAAGTTTTGCATTGTGCAAGTATCAGGTTTGATATCTATTCTTTGAACACCGCAATTAATAATGTTATTTGTATTGAATTCGAACATCAGGATTAGGTATATTTTAGAAATGTTAATTTTGATTTTTATGTATTAAATTCAAACCTAAAATTTTTCACATTTCTTGTTAAGATTAGGTATTGAGGATAAACACTTTCAAGCAGAACACAGTTGACATTCAAAAGTGAATGTTCAAAAAATTGGAAAAATTTAGTATAGAATGCTTTACACTTCGTGATAAAATCCAGGCTACTTGTTTTTAAGACATGATGATTTTGAGTCAAGAGTCATGTATGAATATTTTTAGTCTTATTCACTGTAGAACTACTTTTTTCAAAACATTCGCGGCTTTGAGAATCACATTTTCATCATATACTTTCGCTTCATGTCCAGATTTTTAATGAATAAATATATTCACAAATATTGACAAGGCGATACAACAATAAAAAATTATGTGATTTAAATAACATTATTATCGATGTATAATGCCCAAAGTTTTAGTTTAAACTGAAGATTAGCAGTCAAAAGTAAATTATGTACAATAATTTTAGTATTCAACCAAATAAATATTTTATGCGTGCAAAATAAGTTTCATAAGATCTCTAATGACTTCTAAATGTAACACTTTTGGAGCAACTCTTAATTTCGTCTTGGAATTATAACACAATTAAGATTTATAAATAAATAAAATATCAAAGCAAGGCATAAGTTAAAATTCACAAAAATTTTTCAACAAACAATGATACAAAAAAAGGAGTTAATAAGATTTGGTTCCTTTACGAATAAGATTGCAAAGAAAAAGTCTTCAAGCCGTCATTGCGAAGTTTATATATATATAAAGAAGAAAAAGAAGAAAAGAAGAAAAAAGAAAGAAAAAACAAAAAAAACTATTAGCACAGCCTACTTACGTATTCAAAATTTAATTAAAATTTAATCAAATCGTTATTACGATCGATGCATTTTAAAGAATCATGCTCAAATCTTCGCACATATTTCAAAGGT
Organism: Synergus gifuensis; assembly: GCA_904066015.1. NCBI lineage: Eukaryota > Metazoa > Arthropoda > Insecta > Hymenoptera > Cynipidae > Synergus > Synergus gifuensis. The sequence continues at coordinate 558,944 of CAJFCO010018503.1, forward strand.
ACTCCAACACGCAGTAATTCATCTGTCGTACAGTTTTGTAAATTTGGATAGTAGTAGTTCAATGCATCCCAACAGATTTCTGTTAATTTTGGGATTATTAGCCAGACTGAGAGTACTGCATCAGTTCTCGTTACCTGTAATTATCAGAATGATTCGAGGACAAAGTTTTTTATGTTATGAAATATGTAATTAGTATTTATTTCTTTAGACTGCAATGCAAAATATTAGCAGTGTTCAACGCATTACCTCTCAAGAGTATTAAAAGCTTTTTTTTCTTTTTTCTTTTTCTGAAAGAATATCAATTAATAGGTGAAAGTATTATTAATTACCTCATCACGTTGCTTAATTATTCCACCAAAAGCGTACATCCGTCCCATTGGAGTTAAAGCTGTTGAATGAAAGTAGACTGGTAGTGGTAATTTACATTGATTTAGGAGAGTCCATTGTAAGTTATTTAAGTCTAGCCTCCAAACATCTTTAAAAACTTGAGTTCCATTGTAACCTCCCGATATCACTACCATCGTTGCTCCTGTTTTTTCATCTGTATATTGAACGGATCCATGACATCGTCTTGGAGGAGGAATACGGTGAAAATTGGAAATGCTGTTATCTCCCAAAGTATTTAGCGTTATCCAGGAGTTGGTCTTCAAATCAAATGTGGGAATTTCCTATAAAAATGATAAAGATGGTAAATTTGAACATCGAGTATGTCTAAACATATTAGAAGCAATATGTATTAGAAAAAACTTATTCTCAATTTTGATCTGAAATTAATCACTGCAGTTTTCCTGTTTTAAAACAATTTAAGACTTGATAACATTGTTGAAAACAAATAATTTGCATAAATGCTTGAATATGTCAAATCTGATCGGTATGAGCAAATTATGCGTGAAATTTCATAAGAATTTAATATGTTTATGTAGAGATTTATCTTTTATTGACATAAAGATATTCACTTTCGAAATCTACAGCCTTGAATTCATTTACATTTTGAAACATACCATAAAAACTACATTTCGTTGCTGTAGATTGCTTTCATAGAAAAATCATAGATATTTCACATACATATTATGTTTACAACTTAAATATGTATATACATTTAAAATATACTTACAACAAAGTCAAAAGCTTCAAGGGCAGTCCCTCCTCCTAGAATATAAATCCTTCGGCCATCAAAAGCAAGTTCATGCCTATATCTGCCCTTG
>CAJFCO010018503.1:560248-574436 GCA_904066015.1 Synergus gifuensis
GCAGTTACCGATGCGCTGTTTCCCGATTCCCGCGACTCAATGATGGCGGTTTATTAAGGAAGGAGCAAGGAGCTGAGGAACTTTGCTCACCACCCATCAGAAAAGTAAGTTTTTCACAAGCATCTTTATAGTATTTCCTTCCAATGGCAGATCGCAAATTGCAAATCTTTTCCTTGAAATGACAGCATCGAAAGTTTCTTTCTTTTCGCTCGACGCCTCGCCCACACGCGGAAGTGAATGAACGAATTCGCTCAAGCAGCTCAAGCATCACTATTTTTCGAAACTACAATCTTTCAGACACATTCTTCGAGAAATTTAACCTTTTTTACTACTCATATTGAGCTTTTCTCAAGTTTCTGTATAATTTACTCGATTTTTGACCTTGATCATATTTTTCAATGTGAAAAATACTTTGCTCTATTTAGAATTGAAGAGTGCTCTGAAATGCTTGGAAAGTTGTAGACATATAATTAAATAAGAAGTGTGTAGTTGGTATGATTTTGTGATTTTCACAAAAATTTTGAGATACGTAGAATCGAATCGACCAACAGGCGCTTGCCTGTTTCCATCCAGCCATCTCTTTTTCAACTCTCAGTTTCTCTTTTGGAATTACATATACTTAATCTTATTTGTCGACCGCGTGAGAATCCAATTAATGTAAAAACAGGTAGGGATACTCGTGAAAGAGTTATGATTACTTAAGATCGGTAACATTCCAATCAGTAAGTTATTCACTTCGTGTTTCCTCTGACGATATTTTTGTAGATTTTCCCTTGAGTAAAAAATCGAAATTCAATGAGCGTTTCTACGAGTCGTGTGAAATTTCATTGAATCTGTTTGAATCCAAGTAAATGGTGAAAATAGCAAAATAGGAAATTATATATCCAAAAACTGAAGATTCTCTCTGAACTTTTCTTTTCATCTCTTTTTTGTTTTTGAAGTTCAAAACTCAAAATTATTTTACGCGTTCCGCATCACGTGGTAGACAGAGATTTTGCGCTATTTTTCCCGAGGGAGAATGAGAAGCGAGTTTTTAAATTTATCTTTAGTTCTTGAAGTTGTTAACTTTCTTAAAATAGTTTCCTTAATTCGTATTTCCTTATTATTGTATTATGTGTATTTCAAAGATGAATTTTGTTTACAAAATGGCAGTATCTAGCAGAAAGGGTGTTTTAATTTATGAAGCACCTAGTTGCCGTAAGTAATCACCTTGGGAAGGTCTGAGACAAGGTCGTACGTTCTAGCCGGACGACACTTGAATAGTGTACACGAGAACCAGAAACAGTTTGACTCTAGTCTTTGTCGTGGATGCTTGTTTTTCAAGCGGAGGTGGACAGTTTTCAGAATGGAAACTCGTGTGACCCGCAGTTTCAGTTCAATTTGCAAGCTGGGTTGTTTTAAGAATTCCCAGTACTCAATTCAGACTAATCTGATGCTGCCATATGCTGAGGGATAAGTTAGTTTATCATTTTATTATAATACCGATCAATTCTATATTTTCTTTGATTTAAGAAAAAATTCATCATATTAAAGACTTTATCATTCAAATACAATTATTCTAGGCAGGAAATTGAGGCCTACGATAATTCCTTCAATTTTGTAATATTAGAAACAATGTTTTTGAACTTTTAGAAGTAGAGCAGACTGAATGGACAATAAGGTGGTTTCGGAAGTCGAAGACAATTCGATGATCGGATCTTCTGCAATTTCCGAATTTAATTACTCGGATACTACGGAGATTCTAGAGGTTTCACCTCGTCTTAGTCCGCTAACTTCTTCTCTAGATCAAAACTTGACTTTGAAAGAGGACAACGAGCTTTCTGCGGAAAACAGTATGGGAATAGAAAATACCTGGTATGGTTTAAATAAAACAATTTTATTTGAATAAAAAAATTTAATTACTCAAGAATTAAGAACTTAGTTAAATTCTTGCGGTGACGTTTTCACATTATTTTTCAGGACCGAGGCTAATACTTCAGCATCAGACTTCCCCATTCCACTTCCGGCTCCTGGGGATTTGGAAGACTATGCAAATTTGAATCATGAACTTCCAGACTTTGATGTAGATCCTATTGATACCAGCAATGCTATTGAGCACGGATCATTTCTTCCTTCAACACAAGAGCTTAACAACCTCTTTTATAATACGGAGGACAACCAGGAAGGTTCAGAGAATGGTATGTTTTTCCTTTATCAATATTTTGAAATAAAAATGTACTTTTTAGTCATTTTAATCAAAGTTATTAAGTTCAATTTTAAACCTTCATGTTTCTGCATCTATTAAAATTTATCCTAAAATTGTTTCCTAATTATATTATAATGTCAATGAAATTTTACGTATTATATATGAGCGGTTGAAAATAAAAAGTGAATAAAAAAATATTTCGTTTTTAAAAGTGGGGTAACAATTCTTCAGAGTAAAAATAGAACAAAATGATTTCTCAGAATAAAAGATGAACAAGAAGAATCAAACAGAAGAATTTTCATTCCACTTTTACAAACGAACTATTTTTATCCACTTCTTACTTTCAGTCTGTCACAATATAAGAGTGAGTCAGTCCAAACCGTTAATTGTTCTAAATTCTGAACATAACTCTAAAACAAGGAAATAAATTTGCAAATCTTTCACCAATGATGATAATGGCAGTATCAATCTAGCAGAAGGGGTGTAAAAGCAAGGCATACAAGTATCGTAAGGAGTTGTAAATAGCTATCCTTTTTAGAATTTTTCACTGCTTTGCGTTAAAACTGCTCTTAATAAAATTTCTTGAGATGCTTAACGTTAATTCTGATGAACGCAGAATTAGCGCTGAGTGTCTGAAAAAAGTATTTTTGAGAGTTATAATGCGCAAAATACTGAAAAAAAAATCAGAATTTACTAGTTTATTTACAACGGCCATAAGCTGTCACCTCGGGAAGGTCTGAGACAAGGTCCTCGAACGTTCTAGCCGGACGACACTTTAATAGTGTGCACGAGAACCAGAAACAGCTTGACTCTAGCCTTTGTCGTGGATGCTTGTTTTTCAAACGGAGACGGCTAGTTCACAAGATGGAAACTCGTGTGACCCGCTTTTTTAGTTCAATCTGCAAGCTGGGCTGTTTTAATAATGCCCAGAACTCAATTCAGACTAATCTGATGCTACCATATGCTGAGGGATTATAAAGAAAGATGAAATTTTAGTTTCTGTTGTAAGCTATAATAATGCAGAAAATCAAAATTTTTCAGAATTTCTATTCGGGACCTTTAATGTTCCAGATCCTGCCAGTGCTGGTGTTTGCGGACTTCGTAATCTCGGTAACACTTGCTTCATGGCTGCGGGTTTACAATGTCTCACTGCTACACCTCCTGTGTTACGGCATTTCTTAGATTTGCAACAGCGAGGGGAGAAATTGCCACCACCCGGTTCATTAATGGCACACTTTAGTTCGCTTCTTAATGAAATGTGGTCTGGCAGACATACCGTAATCAGGCCTACAGAATTTAAACAGTCCTTGGGTGCTTATCATTCCCAGTTCAAGGACTATAGACAGGTAATTTGAAAGTTTTTTTTAGTAATGTAAATTAATTATATGAACTAACGGATGGACAGAATGATTTCAACGTACTTTACTATGTAGAACGGTATTTTATTATTATGTAGCACGACTGTCAAGAGTTCCTTGCTCTCCTCTTGGATTCTTTACATGAGCAAATGAACGTCGCGAAGCCTGCCAAAAATTGTCAATCAATGACTACCATAACTACTGCCAACTCTATTATAAGCCAAAATGATAGGAAAGATTCAATAGACTCTGCCGTCACTGCCACCGCCAATGCTAATGAGGAATTTATGGACTGTTATGAGAATTCACCTTCTCCTGAATGCCCGAACAGCCCTAATGTAACAATGGCTGGATCTCCACGGGGTATTTTTTCTTTATTAATGATAAAATATCAATTTTATGTTTATATTTAAACAGAAAACTTATTTAAGTATATTTTATTTTCAGATTTGAGTTCTCCAGTAGGTGACTTAGACAGTACAGCAAATTCGCCTCATGGATCTCCTTTAAATGATGAAGAAGAAACACTCGACTCAGATGAAATTGTCGACACCAACTCAAGTTTCATTCATAACAAAACACAAAAGGACGGTTTTGGGTCGAAAAGCTTCAGTTCTCGATACTCAAGACTAGGCAAATTAAACGACTTGCATGGTGTTAATTATCCTGGACTTTGCGATATCCTGAAGGATGCAAAGACAAGTAACGCAAATTTCCTTGTAACGTCGCAGGAGTGCAATAATGAGATTCACTATGATTCCCAAAAGTTTCCCAAAGAAAATATTCGCAGGATGGCTTTAGACAATTCGAACTTAACGGAAAATCACGATTTTGATAATAAGAGCGTTAGTGTCAAACGTATAAATGAGGTGAACGTACTAAAGAATAATTGTGGTATGGAGTGTGGGGGTGTTGTTTCTAGTGGTTCAGAAACTGAGTGCGATAGTGGATTAGAGAAGTGTAATGTGAAGAGAATGAGGCTTGAGGACCAGGAAAAGAATCATCGTCGGGATGGACTTGGGCCTAGTGGTGTACAATGTTCAAGGATTCTACAAAATTATGAAAACGGTGCTGTGGCTTCACAAGATGAAGTCGAAGCGGATAAACATTGGGTGAAGCACTTGAAGTGCAATAGAAGTATCATTGTGGATACTTTCCAGGGGCAGTTTAAAAGTACTGTAAGTATACAATTATACATTTTATGATTATTACACGAATTTGTTTCACAATCTATTTATCCGCTGCCATGGAAATATTTTTTATGTTAAATTTAAAATGTTCCTTAACACATGAATATTAAATTGAAGTGAAATTAAAATCCTGAAAAGAATCCCGTTCAAGGATTTTATTATTTTCTTTTAACTTGTTAATTAAAACCTTAAAAGCGATTGAGTAAAATGCTTCGAAAAAGACTATAATTGAAAAGCACAGATCGTAATACTATAAAATTATTTTTAATTCATTCATTCATTAACTTATGTCTAGTTCTCAATTGACAAATTATATTTTTACCGTTCTTGTCTCATTTTATTCAAGTAATTACAGAAGTATGCGGAGATTGACGTTGGGGTATTACCGCATTCTTGGTATTTACCGTAAATAATCTCCAATATTAATGCAATAGCAATTCCTTCTTGTTCTCTATAACACTTCCGGACAAGGCTCATTTTATTGCAACATTCTCAGAATGCAATAAATTGTATATTATTGCTAATAAAAACACGTTCTTTAAATTAACTATCAATATACCTTATTCATGTTACAAATAAATATTTTTCTACATGTGTGCTTTACAGGTTGTATGTGCAGTCTGCAAACATGTTTCTGTAACGTACGAGCCCTTCATGTATTTGTCTGTGCCATTACCTCATGCTATGGAGAGACAACTAAGTGTTACTTATGTTCCTGCCAACAATGAGCCACCTGTGAGATGTGTTGTTTCTTTGAATAAGCAGACAAAAGTTGGTAAAATAAAAGAAGAATTACTCAAAAGTCTCGGCAAAGAACATGTAGCTATGTCTAGTATCGCTCTAGCTGAGGTTCTGGAGGACCACATTTCCAGGATATTAGTTAGTATTCCCTTGAGTTATATTTATCTTAGAGTAAATACATTGTATTTTAAGCGAATAAAACAGATTAATGAAAGTTACGTAACAATTAAGTGGGGGGGGGGTCCATGGTCTACTGTTACGGAAGCGTTACGAGGGGTAGGGAGAGTCCAAAAATCGTCAAGAAAAGCGTTTATGTAATAAATGGACGACCACTTGGGGTTGAATTTACACATTTTTTGAGATAGGGGACTCAAACTCTTTTCTAAAAATAATGAGATCAGCCCGGAGGGTCAAGAAGGTGTCATTTCTACCAGAATTAGATTGCTGCCGATACTGCCCTCCGAAAGTAAATTTCCGTGGAAGAACACTTTCGTAATGTAAAGATTAATTGCGGAGCTACATTCCACTGTACATTTATATCTCGCCTTATACTTTATGATAGGATTTAAATTTTTCGTTATTCATGCATACTAATTTCAATTTAAGGAAGATAATACGATGCTGAAGTACGTCAATGCTACGACTCGATCCATATACGCTTTCGAATTAACCGATCCACCTGATGCTCATACATCAGTTCCTGATGGCGGAGGAGATCGAGTTGTTGAGACAGAAACCTGTCAGAGTGGCACGACGTGTACTGAGGAAGTCGGATTGTGTACAATATGTCTGGAGGAATGTGACGGAGAACTCAAAAAGCACGGTGGAAAGAATTGTACCTTCATCATGTGCGACCCTTGTTTGGAGGTAATTCGTTTTATATTTTATTCTGTTGAATCTATATTTGTTTTCGTTTTATTGTACTGCAGATCAATGTTCAATCATTTTTATTTGAACAACTGTTATCGAGAAAACTGTCAACATTTAAAGTATGACCCTATGATTTATAGTTTAAGTATTTATTTATTTTTATGTCTTTTTTTAACCCAATGATGACATCGGCAGTGTCAATCTAGCAGTAGGGGTGTTAAGCGAGGTACTTGGTTGCCACGCGTCTTCACCTCGGGAAGGTCTGAGACAAGGTCCTCGAACGTTCTAGCCGGACGACACTTTAATAGTGTGCACGAGAACCAGAAACAGCTTGACTCTAGCCTTTGTCGTGGATGCTTATTTTTTAAGCGGAGATGGCCAGTTGTCAAGATGGAAGCTCGTGTGACCCGCTTTTTCAGTTCAATCTGCAAGCCAGATCGTTTTGAACTGGAACTCAATTCAGACTAATCTGACGTTGCCGCACTGAGGGTTATTCAAAAATGACTTTTAAAATATTACTAATGGTTAAATTATTCTGAGCTTGAACATTGATCTTGAAGATATTAAGGATGATCTTTCGTTAACGTCGGTTTATATTATATTTTGTTTCACAAATTAAGTTCGTTAAGTTTCATTTATGTTATGATTGTTTTTTCTTCACTCACAATTTATTTGTTTTGTTTTATTAATTATAATTTTGAGACATCCATCGAGAGTATATTGTTTATTGATAATACTGTAACGGCTTTCAAAGACGGTCAGAAATTTGTGAAATAAGCTAGAAGCAAAAACTGAGAGAGCAGTTCATATTACCCAACAGAACTACTTCAAGAACCAACTGGATCCTCACACTTGCCCAGTGTGTTATACGAGTGTGATGCCTTCATCTTTCACGAAGATAGATCAGACTGGTAGACCAAGGCCCGCGATTCGAATATTGAACGTTCCATTAGTGTTGAGGCATGACACAAATGAAGCGACTAACAATCGAAGAGGTATGAAGCTCTTTGGGTATCCACATTTAGTAAGACTGCCTACCAGGGTTAATGCTGTGGACTTATATGAAGTGGTGAAGCGAGTTGTGCCACAAGAAGGAGAATACACTGTGCATTTCGTGGACGGTCAGGTAAATGTTTGTTTTCTTCTTTACTGCTTTATCGAACAAAAATTGTCTCATTTTTAGGGTTTCGAATGCTAATTCATTTAATTAGTAAAATCATGTGATACTTTATCATAAGATCAATTTGGTTTTGCCAACGTTACGTTTGCAATAATTATTTTTCTCTAAAACCAGGCCATTTACTTCCGTCTGTACGAAACGGACATATGTTTTAGTAAAGGTCTAGTTTTAATAAAAAATACTTATTATTTTGAGTGTAAAATTGGTCAAACTAAATTTGTCACATGTCCTTAAGGTTTAGTGCTTTAAAATTGTGTAATCTTGAATTATTTTTTTTTATCCAGGGTCATCATTGTTCCAGATGCATGTATACTAAACATTGCACTGGGTGTAGAGTGCCTGATGCAGGCACAGTTAATTTACAGAATGGCGACACTCTAGCTGTACGATACACAGAAAACATTCCAAAAGTCCCATCGCCGATTGATCATATCAGTGTCACGAAAGAACGACCTCATCATCCACTTTCTCTTTATGACTGTCTGCAAGCATTTAGTCAAAGGTGAATGTGGTTTTTGATTACTTTAAGGTGTTCCTTTACGTTAAGATCGTTTTACTGATAGTTATTTGACGTTCCTTTTAATCTGGAATTTCAGTGAAACTTTAGATGAACACAATCCGTGGTTTTGTCCGAAGTGCGAAATCAACCAGTGTGCCACAAAAACTCTCACCGTCCATCGTTATCCCAAATTCCTTATAGTTTATCTTAAAAGGTAAGGATAGCTTGTTATTGATGTAAAGATCTATTTTTTGATGGCAAATTCTACGATAAAATAAAAATATTTTTTTTAATCTCCAGATTCGTGTTTCACGAGTGTATCAGCATGAAGCTGGATGATAAGGTTACGTTTCCTCTTGTTGGACTTAGTGTTGGAAGGCATCTCTACGATCTTTATGCTTGCGTTTGTCATTTTGGAGGTTGGTAGAATTTTAATTATGATTAAAACGATTAAAAATAAAATAAGAACTTGCCACTGGTTTGGTGAACCGGGAAATACATTCTTTATTGAAAATTATTTTAATTTCTAATGGCAAAACTGGTCCAGTTACTAATTTCTAATCTTTGAATAAAATTGTTCAAATTAAAGCACTTTCATTTTTTCATTGTCTTCCATTTTTGAATTTGATAAGCTACAATTTTCTTTTGATTGTCCATCATTCTTTTTATTGTAGGAGTATCGGCAGGACACTATACGGCATATGCAAGAAACCCTCGCTCAGATGTTTGGTATTATTATAACGATGAGGAAACGAGTAAAAAGAAACCTCATGATGAAGATTTCAGTAACGCCTACATACTTTTCTACAGTCGGCAGCAGGGGACTAACCTGAAGCCATGTAATATATAAATATAATCAACGGACAATTAAATTCGATTTGTTGTCTACACTAAACAGCGATACGTTGCCCGCGATGTTAGAACATAACGGCGCTTACGATTTAGGGAGGTTTAAGGGTTGAAGGCGGTCCTTGGAGGAGACTCACTTTCAAATTATTTGGCTGTGTGTGATTGTGTATAGAGAGAACTGATACCCCGTATTCTAGAATCTTTTTTTACTTCGTCGTTTGTTTCTTTTTTTTATGAATTTATTCCAGAAGGAAGGATCAGCAGAGTTATTGGCAAAGAATTATTGTTCACTAATTTTTATATCATCAAAATTCAAGCACCCTTGCAGAAACACTTAACATTATCGTGAATGCAGCGCGTAGTTAGGTAAGGTAATATTTATATAATACGTTTTGTCTTGAAACAACTCGCAATGAAGCGCTTAGGAAAAAAATCTTAGGAAATCACGACTACGTTTGTACACGTCTTATGAAGAAAGCCTTAAGAACATAATTGTAATATAGGGAAACAACAGTTTCAATTAAGTTACTTATACGTAATTTTATTTGTGCTGTTAAATTATAGTAAATTTGACCCAGTGACTATTTCTGAATATGATTTTATTTATATAGGCATAAAATTTGCAGCTGCTTTATTGCGTTAAAACATTTTTAGATTTTATTTAGAAACTTACACGGTGAGAAATTTTTGAGACTTTTGAAATTAATTAAATCAAGTATTTAAATTGTAGTTGGAATATTGTAATAATAAATGGCGGTTTTACGGATCTCTTAGTAATAAAATTGCATGTTTACTTAATAATACGTAATTTTAATTTATCAGTTATCTTTCATTTACGGAAAATGTTTCATTTTTTTTATTGATGTTCTTAGATATTTTTAAATTCGCAAGTGTTCGTGCTTAAAGCACAAAAATTGTTTTTCTAATCACTTCATCTAAGTATTCGTTATTAGCGATCATTTGGTGTAATTAATTGTTTAAATGTTAACAGAGGAAAATTTATCATACGGTCGCATTTACAAATTTGTGGAGAAGGTGGTTATCACTTTATGCTCGTTATAAATTTGATATTTGATATTTTTATTTCGTGTATGTACGTAAGGAAATCAGATTTGGATGGATTTGTTGTTATTGCCACTTTTTACAAATTGTGAACAAAAAATAAAGAAACTTAAATTATGTACAAATAAAGAAGATCAAAGTAAATAATTCGAACTAAAATTTGGTTTTAGTTTTTTGCATTTTAGTCAGAGGCTTTCATAAAATTTCCAAAGCGTTAAACAAATTCATATTCATAAACAAATTTTTTTATCGAAAATGCGTGCAAACGTAGTTCGCAAGAGAATCGTACAGATGTACTGCGAGGAATTGTTATTAACTGTGGATTTAAGGACATGCTCTGCGCTTGGTTGTGAAAAAATTTTTTTTGGCACTCACCATGTCCAAACGGAATCATATATCGCTTTCAAAATTTGGAATATAGGAAATGAGACATTAAATTACATTTGTATATTTAGTTGGAGCCATAATTTTGAAAAAAAATCAGATCCCTACTTTTTACCGACTTGATTTTTTTTCAAAATTTTGACTGCAACTAAATATACACATGCAATTTGATGTCTCATTTCCTGTATTCCAAATTTTGAGAGCAATATAGATTCCGTTTGAACATGGTGAGCGCCAAAAAAATTGGTTACTTCGTCACCGTAGAGCATGCCCTTAAATCTGTGAAATTTGACCATTTCAGTAATTATGAAATGCATTGTATATAATTTGACACTTTATTTTCTCAAATGGTTGGAACGCCATTTCTTGAAATCCAATTTTCACTTTGAAAATGTGAAAAACTAAAAGATTACGCTTATATTTAACAAAGTTCATTTTTTCAATTATTTTATTGTAGAATTCACTCCTGCTAAATGCTTAATTAACTGACTCATTCTTCTAACAATATACGTAATATTACAGAAAAAAAAATTCTTTAAGAATTTGTGCCATGAGACACTTTAAAATTTGTCGTTTAAAATGCGTGCAGATTATCAGAAATTCTCTAAAACTCTTGAAAGAATAAATTTTAATGCGAAAAAGAGATTTCAAAAAATGGTGTTTTATTCACAGCGAGAAAATCTTAAGTAGTTTTCTTTATACTCTAGAGATTAATTCTTGTAGAACTTTATGTTGAATTCGTGCGGCAAGGTGTTTGGGCGATTTCAAATCAAGTTAATTTATTAAAAAATAAAAACGAATGTTGATGCGTAAGAAACAATAAGATTTTCTTTCTCGTTTATATATTTATACATGACCCGCTTTTTTAAAATTATAATAATTACGTAATTGGGATTTGTGATATTTATAAGCTTAACTAATGATTCCTTCAGCAAAACTATTAAAAATATTAACGATCCATATTAGTTTCATTATTTTATTTGCTTCTTGCTTGAAAATGTTGACAAAATATTCATTTCTATATTTACAGTTTTAAAACGTGTTAGGCAGTTTATGCTTTAGTACACCTTTCAAGAAATTGCCTCTAATACAAAACATGACAATGTTAAATGAGATACTTAAAATTAAGAGTCTAATTAATTTTTGATTGTTTAATTCTATGATAATTTTTTATTTTTAAAGTGTCAAAACATTCCATCACTTTGATACCTTCAAACTTTCATAAACTTTACTGCATCTCATCTGCATGCATAAATCAGTCATAAAGGTCGTTACATGAGGCCCTTTATCTTTTTGTTTTCCACTCTCGAAGACTGTGACTAGAGTCATTCTTGGATCTATATTGTACATGGCGTAAATATATGTTTCCTGAAAATTGAATGATTTTGTTAATAAAAATGGACAAACTAGATGGGCTGCTAAATATCTTTACCTTTTGATTTTGACCTTTGAGAAATATTATTTTATCCATAGCAATAAGATCAGTATATCGATCTTCTATGCCTTCCCGAATATTTTCCCAATGAGCCAATGGCTTCTGTAGAAACATCTGAAAGAACATTATGCATTATGAAATCATCCAATGTCAATTCCTCAAACAGTTTAAAATAACAATTATCATTATTCAACTTTGATACTTACACTAGGACAGCTAACAACATGCAGAAAATCGTCTCCGACAACCGCCTCCCTTTTAGGGTGTTTATAACCAGGCCCGTAATCTTGAGCACCTCTCGAATCGAAGACAATTACAACAGCTAAGACATCGTACTTTCTTTGGAAACTCTGCAACCTATGAGAAAAGTTCTTTATATCGATAAATAATTAAGCACAACTCGCTTGTAAAGAAAAATCTCTTATTTATATATCTGGGGTTTTACTCACTTATGATAGTAGTCAACATTTTGTCTGCTCATAATGCTTCTCATCTCTCCAGGACTTGCCTGCTGGCTCAGAGTTGTGTGAAAATACAGTGAACATTTCGATAAGATGGCACTCCTCAGTTTCACCAGCCACTGATACAGTGCAGGTTGCTGATTTGCTTTTAGAAAAGTTGCACCAAAACCAAGTTTCCAAGACTTACAGAATAGAAAAACAATTTAAGCGGAGAAATATAAATAAAAATATAGTTTCAAACTTTCAGGGTTGCTTCAGCATCTGGAAACCTTGGAAATGTCTTGAAATATTAAAACCCAACTTCTGTAGCAACCCTGGGGTTTAAATCTTCTAAATATACTAATTTTTTTTTAATACTTAGGTACTGACCTCTTTATTTTGCAAAGTGCGCTCCCAAGCGGACATTCGAGCTTGAGCACCATAAAGTGCCATCAGGGAAGGCAGAAACCTCCAGTTTTGAATTTCAACGTGAGCTCTGATGAGTTGGACCAGTATTTCGCACTCCAATCTGAATTAAGTTATACAAAATTTTCAAAATACATTTCTAAATCATTTGACAACGTTCATTTATCACAAAGATAAATTTTCTCAAGTGGATATAAATAATAAAACGTAACGTACGTCATGGCAGCTTTAATTGCAGTTAAAGCCAAATGTGAACAGGATAAGCAATGTGCGTCAACTATAGTTTCAATAGCTTGCAACAAATCAGGATGATTCATCGATCGATTGCTAGCGTTCATGCTGTACATTTTTTCATAGCTATAAAATATAAAAAAGAATTATTTCGTGATTTAAATTCAGAGATATTGGTAATGCATTAAGTACGATAAATTACTAACAAGTCCATCAATTGCATTCGCGCAGTGACAAATTGGCATAATTGACTCGAAACTTCAGCAACAGTCGCCCCTACTGCGTTTGTTCCCCTCGTCATTTCCTCGACTCTCTTCAAGTCGCCTTTTAATGATTCGTACATTGTCTTCAACGAGTTCTGAATATAGTTATATAGTTATATAGGCGAATATAGTTATATGTATAGACGAATATAGTTACTTACGTCTTTGCGAAGGAAACCTTTGTTCTTGGTACGGAGGAAACCTAAATCCGCGTACGAGCGTTCTGCTAATGCTATTTGAGGAAGATGTACTAGCAGCATTCCCCATGGACCCATTTGTGCCAAACGACATGATTCTCTTTCTTTTTCCTAGGTAAATTAATTAATAAATAAAGAAATTTCTAAATAAATTCCTAGCAAACAAAATATCATAAATCGAGATATTTTCTTAATAATGTAGACAAAGTCTCTCAAGTAATATTCTTTGTGCTGGATATCCGACTTCTCACAGAATGAAAAAATTTCTAATTATGTTTATGAAGTAAAATGAGTAAAATGCAGAACTCGAATTTGGTGGCTAAATGTTATCCAACACCCTTATTATACAGGTTTTTCCCTAGTTGATTTGAAATTATAAAAGAAATATATATGGAAAATTATCAAATGATTATCTAAATTAGAATGACTGCAGTTATAAAAAATACTTACAACGGATTCTTTAGCCTTGTCAAAACAAAGTTGTGTCACTTGTGTAAAGAACGTATTGAGAAACTCTTCTTCGTGGTCCATAATTCCTCATTTTATGAAAATAACTCAATAATTTTTTTAGCTTTATCTATAAAGTTTTAAAACACTTTAAAATAAGGAAGTAAGAAGTATTCAATATCACAACAACGTATCTCACCTTTTATATATCACACCATTGTATGTTAATTTTGGCTATAAATATATACTAAATATTTGTATCGTTTGTAGTTTAACATCAATAATATACTTAAAAACATAGTGACAGAGTTGATGAAACATTGCTTTAATCCAGGAAAATGAAAAAAATCTGTGAAAATCTGTCAAACTTCAATTCCAATTTCCAATCGAAGTTTGCACGACATACATACATACATACATACAGACATACA
>CAJFCO010018503.1:574836-604008 GCA_904066015.1 Synergus gifuensis
TCAAAGTTGGCTCCCTGCGCGCGCAACGCGTGTTGGCTTCCACTGAAGAAATTCTGCCATTGGCTGTAATCTGGCGTGCGATTCAAAATCGAATTAAATCAATTTGATTTTGAATCGCGCGCCAAATTTTGACCAATGGCAACATATCTCCGGCAGGAAGTCAATATGTGCTGCGTGCGCAGGGAGCCAACTTTGAGAGCACCACGGTCGTATAAACCGTGGAGAGCACTGACCATTGGTCCATTTAGTCAAAATTTTGAGCCAAAGCCAAAGCTATGCGCGCAGGTTATTCCAACTCGAGCCCCGTACTCTACTGCGCATGCGTCGCACTCTCTGATTGGTTGCTATTCGCGCGCAGTTTGAAATGCTAAAAAATATTATTTTTATTTTTTATTATAAATAATGATTTTTTACTTATAAAAATTGTTATTAACTAAATATTTTTAGGAGTTAAAAAGCTATTATTTGTAATAAACAATAAGAATAAAATTTTTTAGCATTTCAAACTGCGCGCGAATAGAAACCAATCAGATTTCGAGTTCTACGCATGCGCAGTAGAGTACGGGGCTCGAGTTGAAGCTTGAAGCCACACTGTTTGACTGTTATATATATATATGTATGTAGGATGTATTAATTGTATTGTGCTGCAGTAGTGGTGTTCATGCGTTCATGGGGCCAACCAATTTCTAAGGTTGTTCTCAAACCTCTCAAATATATCAATCGTTTTTTATAAGTTCTAATAAATAAACGTGTAATATGCAACGTAGGGATACTTTGTAATAAATTATTCACTTCAGTATTGTTCTTGGCATAGAAATATGCTTGCTGCATGAATTGAGGATTCCTGGACACATACACAGTGAGGAAGGTATAATATATGTATCGACAATTACCTAACCTAATTATATTTCTTGCAAAGCTATATAATTATGTTATATAAACAAAGATATTCTTATTTTTAAAATTTTGAAAGTAGTCTAAATTCTTTTTCATACTTTTTGATTTACGAGAAGAAGTTACGTGAGATACATCCAATAGGTACATAGCATTTTTGACTTCGTCCTCTTGGCTTCCTCGCCCAAGACGCTAAGTTACAAGCCAAAATTTATATTTTAAAACTAATAAATATAGATTTTCCATACCAGACAGGTATTCCTTTTTTTTTCCTTTATGTCTGTCTGGCATGGAAAATCCTTACAAATTATTTTTAAATATAGAATGTTACATTTTCCACATAAGATAATACCGATAAGATTGTATACATAGTTCTAAAAAGTTAAGATTTCCTAATTTAAGGATTTTAAATATTAATTGGAAAGCTTCAGGAATTAATTTTAAATAGAGTGTTATAATTGCATGTTTTCCAATTGAAAAGATAAAGTTGTGCTTTTAATAAAAATATATTTTTAAAGCAATCGCTATTGTGGATTGTAAATAAAAAATTGATTTTCAAACTCACCTACAAAAATCAAACAAACTTTTTAAAATTCTAATAATATAGTGTTATAATAATAATAATATAACAAAATTTGATGAATAATAGATCTAGAACTAATATTACAAATGTTAAAATGTAAAATAGGTTAAATACAAAGGGCTTCTTTTCCTATATATGTGACGTGGCAATTGAGAATTACTATTTGCTTTGTTGATCACCCCAGGGAGTTGTGCACATCAGGACTGTGCATACTTATTCTTACTTACAGTTTTTTAAAAATGTTTTGTGATAAATACACTGACTTTCTTTCAAATAGAGAAATAAAATTACACTTATTTATTTATAGGTATAAAGATTAACTTGTTAAATTACATATTATGTGTGAAAAAAATAACGTTTAAAGAAAAGTATTATCTATATTTCTATGAGATACAGCCCTGGTCTTACCAAAGTGGAGGAGCTCAAGTGCAATTGGCTGTAAAGACTAGTGATTCTTTTTAAATCACATTTAATAAGTGATAAAATGATGATTATTGTCATGAGTGAAAGAACTCAGTTGAAGCAAATCTCACGACTTTGAATTTATTTAAAGTACATATATTTTTATCAAATAAGTAGCAATAACCTAAGACCTACGTTTCTTATTATTTAAAATAAACAATCATCTGGATTTTTAAATTAGACTTTCTGATTGGTTAGAAAAATGTTTAATTTCATTTATTTTTATCATAGTTGAAAGCCCTGATTCTCAGACGTTTACTTTAAGTTGTAAGGAATAAAATGGAATCTTTTTGGAAGACTTGCAATTTTACGTTGAAGCAGCTGTTAACATTATATTTTCAATTTTAGATTCTTTAAATTGACGCCACGATGCCTGAGAATGAAAAGATTGCAAGGCGATTCAGAGATAATGGAGCACAATTAAATGCATCGAGCAAGGGATATATCTCTGGAACTTTTGAGAAACAATCAAGCTCAAATCTAAAATATATTGACCCGGCCACTTTAACATTGTGGCGGCATCCTATTACGACGATTAATTTTTTTTTCCGCGAATTATTAATCGATTCCAGGAATTTATGCAAGAAGATTTTGAGACATTACAGAATTGTTATAAGTTCTGTATTAATCATATTTTTGTTTTTGTTACTTAGCAGAATTTCTGGACCTCAACAACAGGTGAGTTTTACAATTAATTTACTTTTCAAAGTTACATATTCTTTATATAAAAATTGTTACCATCACAGGTCGTCACTTACTCACCTTTTTTCACATATTTTGAAAATTTTTCACCTTTCCTCCTTTTTGTCAATTGATTCAGTTAAATCTTATGAAAAATGATTAACATTGGAATTTTATGATAATTCCGCGTGAATACTATTTTATCAGTATATTTTTTTTCCTGTTTTTTTGCCAATGCTTGATCTAAACTTCACATTTAAACTTCACTTTTTAAAAGGATAATAATTTATTTTCAGGCATTTAGATATTTAGAAAATAAAATCAGAAGATGGATGTATTGGATTGGCTTAGGAGTTTTGTCAAGTGTAGGTTTAGGATCAGGTTTGCATACATTTGTATTGTATCTTGGACCTCACATTGCAGCCGTCACAATGGCTGCATATAAATGTGGAGGGCTAAACTTTCCTGAGCCTCCTTATCCGGATAAAATAATATGTCCCTCTACAATAGATGCAATTACGAGTGTAGGAATCTTAAGTATTATGAGAAAGGTTCGAGTAGAAACAATGCTGTGGGGAGCTGGCACAGCTTTAGGAGAATTGCCACCCTATTTTGTCGCTAAAGCTGCTCGAGCAAGTAGCCGTAATAGTAAAAGTGAAGACTGTGATCAGGAAGAGCTGAAAGAATTAGAAATATTGGAGTCGCTTGAAAATGGAAAAAATGTATCGTATTTCTTACGGATTAAACTGGCTATGAAGAAGTTCGTTCAGAAGGCTGGATTTTGGGGAATATTAGCTTGTGCATCGGTCAGTATTTATGCTTTCATTATGTCAGTTTAAAGGAAAATTTTAGCTTTCTGCATTGAATTTTAATCATATATGAATTGTTACTTTTGGTTTACAGATTCCAAATCCCTTATTCGATCTTGCTGGTGCGATTTGTGGTTATTACCTTATTCCATTTTGGACTTTTTTTGGTGCCACAGTCATCGGAAAGGCAGTCATTAAAGTTCATATACAACAGCTGGCTGTGATTATAGCGTTCAATGAGGAAGTTCTAGACAAAGCTCTCAACTTAATAGCTGCTGTACCTATTATCGGAGAGAAGTTTCAAGAACCATTAAAAAAATATCTCATAGAACAAAAAGGAAAATTCCAAAACAAAGGGGGATCTGTAAGTAAATTATCTGGTCAGCATATAAAGTTTTTAGCATCATAAACTTTCATGAGTTTATTTGTTTTCACAGGAAGCCCATGGGTCAACATTTATATCAAAGTTGTTTGAAATGTTTGCAGTTGTAATGGTTGGTTACTGTTGCTTGACTATTGTTCACGAATTAGCACGTAAGCATCACCGCAGACGTTTTAAAACGACCACAGATTAAAATTGCTGGGAAAGCTTCAGTAAAAGCTGCATACTGATGAAGTCTTGTACAGAATAAATAAAATTTTTATATTATTCATGCCCTACCTTTTGTATTCTTTGATGTCTTATTATGCGAGAAAGTTTAGAAAAATTGATATATATATATTTAAAAGAATTTTTCAATTATTCTTGAATTAATATTTTTTAATTCAATCTATAAAAATGAAATAATTCATCGCATCATTTGATGACAGATGGTCAGATCTGAATAATACACTTATTCTAAGGTAGTAATTTATTTAATAAACAATTATTTGCTGTAAATACTGAATTGTGATATAAAAAGTGTAGCAAGTATCGTTTGTACAATAATTATAAACAATGTTAAGATAGAGATTATTCAATTCCCTGACAAACGAACATATTTTAAAATAAATTTTAACTATTCAGATTGTTCAAATTTCAATTGATCAAATTGTACGAATGTGTTAATTACTCATTAAACTTCGTCGAATGAAATGAAAACCCGCGAATCATATCTTAAAATCCCCATTCTTTTTTTTTTCAAAAAGAGTATATCATTATATCTATAAAGAATTATAGGAAAGTCGAATTTTAAGCTAATGTAGGAAAAAAAAGAGGTGAAATAATTTTAAATAATTTAGTTAAAAACGATACGAACACAAACTATTTAATGCTGAAGTAAATCAATTTTTCAGACAACGTTTCTGCAAAACACGGAAAACAAAACATATTCATTTGTTTTTGTACAAAATTCCTTTCTGTGTAAATTAAGTTGACTGATGAAGTTACAAAATAATATTATTGACTCTTTACAATTTAAAAAAAAAATGTATTTTGTACTTATAAATGTATACATTGAAAAATTGAAAGGAGACATATTAAGCCGCATGTGATATCAAATTTCAATTGCATACATGTAAAAACTCATTTCTGCTATATTTTAGGATGAATCTTGTTTATCTCAGATAAATAATAATTGGCCATTCATGAAATCATGATTAAATTATTCAATTAATTCTAGCACACCGACGCATGCTTTACAGAAGTTACTGTGGCATGAAGAAACCAAGTACTGAGTGCTTTAGACAGTAAACAATGTTCATACAGATCGAAGCCAAAAAATGACCTACGACTGGAATTTTTGTTTTCAATCTTGAAATACAAAATAAAATAACACGTATTGTTGAAATTGTTTTTGCTTTTCAGGTATCACTGTCCACACTTGTTCACAGCACTTATTTCCTGTAATACAATAATTTGGAATCAGGCAAAAAATACAAGAAACAAGAATTGTCGAGAATAATAATAATAAAAAAAACTAAATGTAATCGGATTGATTATAAACTCACCTCGATCTCTTTGAACTTTTTCTGTCGCCACTGTCATCGCGAGAACGTTTCTTGCTGCTAGATGAAGAGTGCGAAGATTTGTGTTTATCGTGTTTGTCCCGTTTGTCGTGTCTATCGCTCTTTTTCGGACTAAATCAAAATAGAAAGATGCGTTAATATATTAAATTCACAAACAAAATTTTCAATTTTAATCACCTGTGTTTGGACGATTTGGATGGAGATTTGTGTGAGCCACCACTCCGTGATCGATCCATTCTTTAATTATTAAATTGCAAAATTCAGAACTCAATTCAGTATTATCAAAGAAATATTAATACTGTTTAACCTGAGTTGCCTGAATAATTAAGAGAATGTATAAAGTTTATTTAATATAGCTTTTACCTGTGTTTATCCGACGACCTTCTATCTTTGTCTCTGCTGCTTGACGAACTTTTACTCTTTGAATTGGAGGAACTTTTGTGCCTCGAACTATGCCTTAAAAAAAAGAAGATGAAGTTATTTAAGTGAAAACTTTTCATTTTAAATTTCAATTCCATATAAGATTTGAAGTACCTACCTATCTTTCGAAGGCGATCGTCGGCCATGAGACTTTTTATTCTTGGATGAATTATAATTGTCCGGGAAGCCGTCTCCTCTTTCTTTATCTTCTTCAGCTGCTTCTCTTTCCAAATCTGACCAATCTTTACCAGATTCCTCAGAGCTACCCAGTTCATCCTCTGTAAAAATATATTAACGTTTTACTTTTTACCAAGAATTAAAGAATTCTAAGAACTCTGTTGTGATATTGTGACAACTTACCCTCACCGCTTTCAGAATCTTCAGAAGCTTCAGAATATTCTGACTCGTCATCAGATTCTTCCTCACTTTCCAAATCAGTTGGCTGAAAAGAAATTAAAATTGATTCACTATGTATTTCTGATATATTTGTAATAAGCCTTCAAAAGTACAAAAAAAAAGACTTTTACCTCATAGGCATCATCTTCATCCTCCTCTTCGTCATCTACTTGCTCCTTTTCATCGTCACTTTCAGGATCCAAGAATGTCCAACCGCCACTATCAAAGAATTCCTCTGGATCTTCCGTAATCGTCTTCATAATTTTTGCCCAGTTCAAGGATTGTACTCCCTCAGAGTATCTAATATCACAAGAGCTGGAAGAGAAAATAGATAAAAATTAGGAAAAAAATATAAAAATTTGTTAGTTAGATCCACTTAAAAAATGTAAATGATCATTGTTTTAATTTAATTAATTAATTGTTTGTCTACGTACTTTAGCCATTCTTTAACATGATCCAGCATGTTCATAGGAATTGCATTAACCATTGCTACTTTTTTGTTGTAGTCCTTGAAAACGAAAATCATGTCGAAGTTCTTTAAGTGAAATTGAACTCTCTCAAAGTGCACGAGTTCTACGTCTTCTAGAGTAATTACAAATGGAGGCTGAAATATGATGAAAAGTTGTCAAATTAGAAACGAATAGCAATTTTTAAATCAGAAATAATGGACAGAAAATACTCACCCATTCCGTTAGGTTGACGAGGCAACCACTCGTTGGTTGCAAAAGAACAGTGCTTCTGTATGGAGCTCCGGGGAATCCCAGCTCTCTGAATGGAGTGTCAAACTCAACCTCTTGTTTCGTCATACTTTCCACCTTAAAAAAACAATACAAGTTAATTTTTAAGTTCAATAAATATGCACAGGAAAGATAAGAATAGTAGAAATGAATATTCACCTTTTCACAGAAACTCTTGAATGCGGTCTTCAATTTGTGTCTGAGTTCTCGTTCAGATTGCTCAGCAGCGAGATCGTCACGATCGTGCATGTGTTGATGTTTTCCTAAATCTGTTGTAATTTCTCCCACTTCCGTATAGAATTGTACATCTAAGTGTTTTTTCTTACCGAACATGATTGCGTGCTAAGGAGAAAATACTTTAGATATGCTTTTAAATTGTTTAACTATTTACAAAATGGTAAAATCATACCTTCAAGTGAAAGTGAAGAAGAATAATCATTTCACCGTCACATGGTTGGAAGAAGGCGTTCTTGATATTATTATACAGAATGTCAACTTTGTCTCCTCGAACAGACGTGTATCGAAAACCATTCGTGTGAGCTTCAAGTCCTCCCGTCATTCTTTTCGTAACGATGTTTGGTCGAATGTACAAATCCTTTAGCTTTGGATTACCTTTATTTTGAGAAAGTATAAGGGTATCTTGCTTAACAAGATCTTCCTTTTCCTTCTCCTCCGCTGCTCGGTTCTTATATTTTTTCTGGACCTCTTTGATTAGCCTGAATGCAGTATTGAGATTTGACGAGGGAGCAGAAATTTCACCAGGCTCTTTGGTATTTGTACTTCGGTAGGTTCTAAAAACAAAAAACAGGAAAAGAACAAGCGACTATTAAGAATCAGGTGGAACAAAATATTATTAATTATTTCTAAGAATATTACGAAGTTTACTCACACTTCCTTGACAAATGTAGCATCAGGTTGAGTATAAACTCCACCTTCATTACGTCCCATCGTTGCTCCGGGATGGAAAAAATTGATTCTAAGGTACGTGTAATCTCCTTCGACAGACTGTGAAATATTTTTGATTGTTGAAATATGGAATGGGACAGGGTATGAATAAATCGGGAGAATCACGCTCTCGTACTTCTTATCTGAAAGTGACCAATCAAATTTAAATGTCTTCACCATCACAATATAAAGAAGAAATAAAGAATTCTTTACGAACCAACGTAAAGTTTCAGGTCCGTAACTTCTGGTTCTCGAGGCATGTGATTGACAGATTTATAAGAAATTGACGCTTTACGTATTTTTTCTTGCTCCTTCCCGCCAGATTTTTGGGCCAATCGAGCTTTGGCAACCTCATTAAGTTGCTGAGCCAGTTCTTTTTGATGCTGTTTCCTCTTTTCTTCAGAACTGTGCTCTGTTCTCAATTTCGACTCTAAAACGGCTGTCCTCTTTCCTCTTCCTAGAATTTCTTTTTGTTTCTTCTCAGTTTCTTGCTCACTCTCCTCGCCGTCGTCTTCTTCATCTTCCTTGAAAGTTATACCGATGTTCTTTACCTTCTTTTTTGAAGGAGTCAGTATTGTTGCTGGTTGATCCTGCATATAAAATTTTGATATAGAACTCACTTACGAATTTTTACAGTAAATTAGAATTAAATGTGGAATAAATTAGAAAATAATTTACCTCATTAACCATAACGGTATCTCCTATAAAGAGGGCGTAAATCTTTCCTTCTTTATCTTTAGATTCGGGATTATTTAAGTTAGAAAGGCCGACATTGACATTAAATACCATGCCCTTCTTGGCAATCGACATGGTTTTTGGTCCTAATAAAAGAGAGCTTTCTCTGAACTCAATACCCATTGCAAAACCAAAGTTCTTGGTTAGATGATCCAACATCGCTGGTTTTTGGTCTTTTACAAACTTGACACCAGTATCGTAAACTTCACATAATTTCGTTCCTGCCGTTAATTTCTTTAAAACTTCTTCTTCCAATTGCAAAAGAAAGTTGTAATTTTCCTGAAATATTTAACAAAATCACGACGTAGACAGATATAATAAAATAAAGAAAAGTATTGTAAAGGAGAAATATTTTTTTTTTACCTCAATTGACTTAGTCGGATTAACTAAAATCGTCCTCACGATATTTGAACAATAAGACTTGTACCTTGCGCCAAGAGAACACACAATCACTCCAAAGTGAAGAGTGTTTTTGTCACTAACGACACTGAATTTCAAAGAATAGTTACCTCCGCTCTGAATAATCGCAGGATAACACATATCTACTTGTGTCACATCAACACCAGTGACATATTTCTTATTCGAAATGGCTCCGTCTACCCCTTCCGCAAGTTTAGAGTGCTTAACTTTCTGTAAAGGTAATGTAATTTCAGAATAATTATCGTAGTTTTAAAAATATGTAGTACTTTACAAAAAAAATATCTTATGTAAAAAACAGACCTTATCTGAGTCAATAATTTCCATAATTTGCTCCTTGAGGTACTTCATAAAAACATCTACAGATACAAGGCAAGCCTTTTTGATAGTGAGAATTTCTACATCTTCTTTAGGACACATAACGTAAGCAGCAGCGGCACTCACGTCAATCTGAAATTAAACATTGTACAAAATAAGCACTGAACAATTTATTTGGAATATAATTCTGAATGGAAAGTACAAATAATCAAGCTTACAGTGTCAAAAGATTCAGGTTTTAAAGCAGCTCGCCAAGCATCCATGAAAGCTCCAGGGTAATTTTCTTTCGAGAATACACCCAAAGTCTTGCCTTTCTTGCTACCCTTTATAACATCAATCAGCTTAGCAAAGTTCGCTTTATCTTCATCTGCCTGCAAAAGTAATGCACTTTTTAAATGCCAGAATTGAAGAGACAGATACATAAAAAAAAGAATATTAGAAAGACAAAACTAACTCTGTCTCTGACGAGTAATTTTACGGGAGGAACTCCAGTGTCTTCCATTTTTTGATTCTCTACCTTCCTCAAAAATTCGATTTTCTTTTTGCTGGCTAAGAAGTGGATAGAATCTTC
This sequence comes from Synergus gifuensis, assembly GCA_904066015.1. NCBI lineage: Eukaryota > Metazoa > Arthropoda > Insecta > Hymenoptera > Cynipidae > Synergus > Synergus gifuensis. The sequence goes on from CAJFCO010018503.1 coordinate 584,752, forward strand.
TGCCAGAATCATGATTGTGTCGGCAAGTTCGTAGCTCAAGAGCCAAGTCTACAATTAAGGACATTTTTTGTCAGTATTTACTTAACAAAGCGATGTAGTTTTGTGTACAACCCTATCAGATTTAATCAATTTCACATTTTTGAGTGCTTTTTACGCATATTCATAATAATTTCTTATATAGGAAAAATTCGTTTCTTACTTTTATTTGAGGTTATATTGAAATCCTTTCAAACTTTGAAATATAACCATGATAGCTGAAAATGAATAAATAATAATATTTTAAGGTAAAGAAAAATTACTTGTAGAGCCGTTGATTTGCTGTAAACGATGTCTTCGTCGGTGCCAACAGCAGAGACGAGACAATCCATTTTAGTGAAGCTGTCATCAGGGGAAGTATCTCCATCCTGTTTGAAGTAAAAAAATAAGCATTAATTTTGAAATCAGAATAAAAAAGATAATAGCTAAGGAATGTCGTAAATTGCACTTCGAAATATTAACCTTCCAAGCAGCGTAGAGACGCTTCATACGCCGGAAAAACGTTTCTTTGTCGAGAGACACGTTAGCCATGATTTGTTTTTAGGTTGTCCACAGTAAGCACTGAGCACGCGGTATAGCGTAACAAAATTGTAGAGAACTAAAAGAATACTTTACTCCAAGTAATCAGGTATTAGTTGACTTTGATCTGAGTAAAATTCAGAACTGAGTAAAATTCACATTTTATTTTCCTCTTATTCACAAAAAATATATGTATAAAACAACGCTCAAACTGCGTTTCACATTCACACGCTTCACACTGACACGCTCTCTTCACACGCACGAGATATCTGATATATGGCGGGATTTCAAAATGTCCAATTGTCAATTGCGCCCTCCGTTTTCGTCCTCCCGCCATCATTGCTCGCCATGTTTGTAGTTTGTATGAGTTTTGTATTTGGCACATAATTCAAATTTTGATTTGAATTTTGTTTTTTTTTTCATAATTCTTAATTTATTTAAAAAAATAAGAGGCACTATTATTTTTTTTCAGAGTAAAAACTGTGAAAAAAAATGAGTACAATCCGAATTTACATATACATATGTACTCCTATAGTGTAATTACCACATGAAAACAAATATTTCGTTTTAAACAGCCAACAAGTATCGGTATAAAGAAAATAATTAACTGAGTTTGCATGTTGATGCATTGTAATATACTATTTTCAATTTATAAATATTTGTTAATGTTTGGCAATTAATGATGAGTTAGGTAGAATCTATGTCAAAGTATACAGCTTGAACTTGGCGCTAAATTAGATAGTCAAAACAAATATGGCGGTGCATAATTCTAACCAATAGAAATTTCTCTTCTACAAAATCCACCAATCCCAAGCATATTTATTTATCGCTGCATTGAAAACGATTTTCAAATTTGCGTCTTTCTTTCTTCGCCTTCGCCATTTTTAAAGGGCATTTCAGTCTCTCACAAACACTGACGAATTGAGGTTGTAGGGTTGTAGGTTGTATTTTCACCCAAATTTTCTTCAGATTTTCCCTTGACTACTAATTCGTGTGTCATTACATGCGATAAATCCGGATTTTCACAATGAGAGCTGCTTAAAGTGAATTATCGGCAGTTGAAATATCGCTTTGCGGAAAAGTGAATTGCAGTTTGTTGATCGATCGTTAACAGCAGCAAGTATGTCTAGTGCGCCGCTGTCTAGCGGGTTGAGTAAGCTCAAAAAGAAACATTTTCGCGTTAAACACCAAAAGGTTAAGCTTTTTCGAGCAAATGAACCACTCCTCAGCGTTTTCATGTGGGGTGTCAACCACACGGTGAGTCCCATTTTTCCATACCTGGACGGCTTGGACCATTTTTTCAGTCGTATTATTCAAATTGGATGTATGTACATAAAATTCCTTTTTCCTCATTTATCCTCGATTTTTCTCTTTTTCGATTACGTGACAGTTTATAGTAAAAATCTATGGAATCGCGCTTATGTGTTCATTTTAGCGTGAAGTAATTATTTTCCTTGCATGCTACAGTGCAATGAATAATTAATATCTATTGGCATTGCGGAGTGTAGAGAATTTCGCTTTCTGATTCTCGTTTGTGTATATTGTGTATGTGAATAGAAACTTGATTTGCATTTGTTTCTTTTTTTTCAATTAGAAGTCACAAATACGAGTAATAAGAATGAATCTCATATTTGTTTAACATTGCGATTTTTAGAATTCAAAATGTTAATGATTTTAAAAAGGTGGTAGTTTTCTTTTGTTTTGTATTGTTTTATGAAGTTAGATTGTTTTTTTGGCTTTGTTTTCATCCGAAAGAGAAACGTTTGGAACGGTATCAAAATTTATTATTGATGTCAAGAGAGAGTGGATGCGGTCGTGAATTTTTATGCATATACGTTCTGATGCATACGAAAATTTATCTGATAAGCAGTTCTCAGGATCAAATTCACTTATCTGTTTGTGGAATGGTCTGAATTTTTACTGATTAAGAATTTCCTCATTTTATTTTGTTCCTTTATTACTTAACTGAATATGTTCTGAAAGGATTGAATATGTTCGCACTATTTATTATTTTTATATTTCTTTAAATTTATTACTATTTATTACTGATTGCTGTAATTTTAAGTTTAGAGCCTTTAGAATTATGCAATTAATTTCCACACGAAATTCTTACATCTAGATACACTATACAATATATATAGCACGCGAGTATGATCTCATTTCATATGGTAATGTCCATAATTATACGTGTAAGTGAGACATTCATGCGTATGGATACTGAATGGAAATTACGTTATCAATGATTACATCTTCACATATCCTTATACATACTGAAAATGTAATCTCCAAAAATAAATTATATTCATTGATATTCAATAAACATTGTACATTATTCAGTATTACTATCTACATATAATTTTCTGCGACTTATTGAAAATCTAATAACTCAAAGTAATAAAAATTGCAATAGTAGTGTATGATATATACAAAAAAGATGAAAGAAACTATTCAAAATATTTAAAAACTGTTATTTGTTGCAGATAAATGAACTCAGTCATGTCAACATACCAGTAATGCTCTTACCAGATGATTTCAGAGCCTACAGCAAATTAAAAGTTGATAACCACCTCTTTAACAAGTGAGTCAGAATAGTATTATGTACAAACCATTCTGCCCCTACTTAAAATTGATTTATTATTCTGCTATTTTTTTTTCCTCGAAGCAAATAACTGGATGAAAACCAAGGACAAAAATACAAATCCTAGACCACAAATTCTTGAGAAAATTCTTATTTTAGAATAACTCTGTGAATGAAATATAATATTTAAATTGTGAAATATGAATTAAGGTTTTTACTGTTTTCCAAAAAAGCTACATCAAAGCAATTGAGCATTGTAGTCTAATCTAAATATATCTAGATTTCTTGGTTGGTCATTGCTTTTAATAATAGAATCAATGAAGGACTTCTGGCATCTGTTTGTAGTCTAAGTTAATGAAAACAGTAGATTTTTTTGCTTTTTATTTTTTTCCAAATATGTATTTGTATAGCTTTTCATTGCTTCCTTCAATAAAATGCCATAAATAATCCTCAGGAACGTTTTTATTTTAATATATCAAATTACTTACAGCAATTGAAATAATAATGTTTATATTTCAATTGTTTCTTTCCAGAGAAAATATGCCCTCACATTTTAAAATAAAGGAATACTGTCCACTGGTGTTTCGAAATTTGCGTGAGAGGTTCGGCATAGATGATTTGGATTACAAAGAATCAATGACAAGGTAAAATTGATGTTTAAAAACTTTTTCTTTGATATAATTTCAATTTCATCGAGGAATACTTTTCGTATCCTATGGTCAATATATTGTTTATTTTGATTTATTTTTTAATTGTGTATATTTTTAGAATGAAAATTTATTTTTTTGGGTGAAATTATTTTCTATCTTTTCATCTCAAATCTGTACAATTCTATTGCATGAATTTTCCAGTGTTCGGCATGTTACCAATCGAAAATAACGCGTTTTTTTTTTTTTGTAATAAAAATTCGTATAGTATTATATACATATGTACTATAAATTTAAAGAATACAAGATACTTTCGAACACTCGTTTTCTGATTAATTAAAGTAGATTAAATGTAGTTTTCTGGTGTTTATTTATGCTAGTACAAACGAGACTAAATATGTAGAAAAGAAATGTTGCTGGTGCTTTGCTTGTTATTTTTCTGTTGTGCTAGTGTAAATGAATGCTTATTCGTAGGGTTGGAAGGTAGAAGAAAGCGCAAAACGGAATTAAAATCTTATCTCGCACCGAATTAATTAGAGAAAAAAAGTAATCGGGATGGGTAGCCGTAATACGAGAATTTTGCCAATAGATGTCGAGCATTTAATCCTTCACGAGCAAAACGGCATTCAGGTTTGGCGTCTGCTGCTGGAAGGAATCATCATTTGGTACAGCGCTCTGCCACAGTTCCTTCGATAAAAATATCCCCTCCTATTTCTCAAATTCCAGTTCCAAATAAGCCGCAGAGAACCTACAGTTTTAAGCCAAAACGACTGAGGTTAGATTTGATTTTCAAGTCTGTGCGTGTCGTTTGTGGCTAACACGAGTTTCATTTTTAAATATAATATGTACCAGTTTATCGACAACTTTGGCCAATTCAGTTTCATTTATGTTCTTCCTCCTTTTAATTCTACTAACGCTTTGAAAAATTCAAAAGACGAAATGTGGAAGGACGTAAAATTTTGCTTTTCTGGTTTCTAGAAGACAAAATCTGACACATCCGAAGAAAATATAAATTCATGTATCTTTTAAAATATTTGTAAAAAACGATAACTTTGGAATGAGTAATTTTTTTCTTTAGAATATGAAGCCGTTTTTAATCTGCTTGTCATCTTTTATCAAAGATATTCATAGATAGGATATTAGCTCTTGGCCGTATTTATGTTGTATATCTTTTCATTTTGTAAAGAATTTTTATGTAAAGTTATTTCAGTGTTTTGCTTGGTTTATTTTTTGTTTAACGATTTAAGGCTTATTTTACATGGTTTTTTTACCTAAAATTCCAGTTGGATAATTGTAAATTTTCATTAGAATATTCCCGAATTTTATATTTAACTTTAATTGTTGTGTTGTGTGCTCTTTTTTGTCAATTTTTTCACTTTGTGCTTTCGTTCATGTTATGAAAAATATTGTAGAAAATCATAGTTCAATTATGATATTTTATTTTGTATTGAACTTAAATCTTCGATCTTTTTGGGGTAAAAATTTTATTAAAATAATTGTTTTTTGTTTTTAGATCTCAACCTACTCTTGATGATTCTTCAGGAAAAAGCGGCGCTAAATTCTACCAATCTTACGACAAGCTGTTCATTATCAAAACTCTCACAAGCGAAGAAGTCGAAAGGATGCATTCCTTTTTGAAACATTATCATCCGGTAAGACTTAAGATGGAGAATGCAAGAATTATAATAATTATGATTGTAATTAATTTATTATTATTTGTTTTGAGCTTTGGCTATTATTTAATTTTTATTATTTATAGATTGCTATTGTGTCTTCTTCAGTTACAATTATTTTATATTATTCAATACGCAATTCCAAGATTTTGGCTTAGTAATAATATAATTTTAAATTTGAAATGTGAATTTAGTATATAGTGGAGCGACATGGAAAAACACTTTTACCACAATATCTTGGGATGTATCGACTCACGGTGGATGGAGTTGAGCATTATGTTGTTGCAATAAGGAACGTTTTCTCGAATCACCTAACTACACACAAGAAGTTTGATTTAAAAGGATCTACTGTAGATAGGGAAGCGTCCGATAAAGAGAAAGAAAAGGATCTCCCCACTTACAAGGACAACGATTTCGTCAAAGAAGGATGCAAAATCTACATTGGGGAGGAAGCTAAGGAAAAACTCATAGAAACTTTAACGGCTGATGTTGATGTAAGCCAAAATTTAATGGGGCTATGATCGGAATTTTGCTAGCGATTTTTTTTTTACCTAAACTTATATATTAAAAAGCCTAAATTTTCATAATACAATTTTATTTTTCGATAAATGTTCCTTTTTTAAAAATTTATTGCAGTTTTTGACACGATTACACTTGATGGATTACTCTTTACTACTCGGTTTGCATGATTGTGCACGAGCTGAACAAGAAAATCGAGAACGAGCCGAAAGAGAAGAAGACGAAGACAATCATGATGATGAGGATGATAGTGAATCTGGAAGTGGTCTCGATAACCGGGGTAATGCCATGGGAGAGTGAGTAAAATTCAATGTTCTATTTTAAACTTGTCATATTTAAAAAATTTCCAAATTTAAACTTATATTTCTCAAAAAAAAAAGTGAAATACAATGAAAACTAATATGATTCATTTTATGAAGTAAAATACATTAAATTCTAACAAATAATATTTCTATTTCTGTTTCACAGTCGACTGTGGGGTTGGGGCGGAATTATAGGGATGGCCACACCTCCAGAGTCTCCACATGCAGCTTTAATGAGAGAAACGAGTCTACAGTATGAAGATGCAATAATTCCAGAACTAGATATTTACGCCATTCCAAGTAAAGAAGGTAAACCCTGCATTTTGATCAGCCTTAAATTTACGCAATTCTTTTCTTCAGTAATAAAAAATACACTAGAATCCGTTTAATGAAATTTTTTGAATTACTGTAAATGAAAATTAATTACATGCAATTTTTTTCTAGGTGCGCCTACGAAAGAAATCTATTTTCTGGCTATAATTGACGTCTTAACCCATTATGGCGTACGCAAGCAGGCAGCAAAGGCAGCTAAAACGGTAAAGTATGGTGCAAATGTCGATGGAATTTCTACCTGTGATCCCGAACAGTACGGCAAGCGATTCATAGAATTTATGAGCAAAGCAATAGATTAAAAATTAAATTTCCTGTTTTCATAATCGGAGACTCTTGACGTATAGAGAAAAGAAACGCAGTTCAACGTCCAGTTCGTTTCGTAGTCACTTTAGTCTTATATTTGGCAAGACTGGAAAATATAGTACATAATTAGGCAGATTATGTCAACTTTATCGATCTAACCGTTTATAATTCACTATACACTTTCTTCGAGATCCAACGCTTTATTCAAAACCAAACGCTTTAGTAAAAACTTAACACTTATTCAAAAATGAAGTACAACTTCAAAACAAATACTTTATTCAAAACTTAACACTATCTCACATTCAGACACAAACACTTGAATGGCAATAAAACTATAACCGACAATTCTAGTGTATTCCGATTTAAAGGAATAAATTTATCAATGTTGTGCGTAAGTGTAGTGCTTTCGAAAAAGCTACTCGTAAATCTAATTAGCAAGAAGAATCGAACACAACATCTGGAAAGTTGTTTGGATCCTTATTGTCTTTTATTGTCTGTTTTCTAAGAGTTAGAACACCTGAGTTATTCTCCGAATTTCGTTCTACTTTAAAAAATTGTACACTCGACTTCCGCAATAGTCACCAAATCCGAAACAGTTTCTCCCGCAATAGTCACCAATTTTTCCTACCTCAAATGTCACATCGATTGCGCATGCGTATTGCGTATTGTGTTGTTTGCGTTAGCAACCAATCAGATGCCGATCGCAGCGCATGTGCAGTGGTATCAAGTGGCAATTGAGAGAACAGCTGGTGACTATTGCGGAAGAAAATTGGTGACTATTGCGAAATTGTGACTATTGCGGTGGTGACTATTGCGGAAGTCGAGTGTAGTGCTAAGTTAATCAGGCATTAAGTGTTCATACCTTTTATATAGAACTTGTCTTTAAAAAAATAAATTCGGTGAATAACTAAAAAGTAAAAAAAAAAATTCATACAATATTCAAGTTACGACCTTGAAAGTAATTTTTGCTTTCCCCATATGTAAATTTAATGTGTACAAATTTTCCTTTTTTTTTTTGTTTTGTATTTCGTGATAATTTATTTTTTTTGTTACTTGTTAGGGAAAGCACTAATTAATAGAGGGGAGGCGCTTGCTCGGAAATTTATTGGCAAGCTTCTTAGAAATGTGAATTCTGTCCTGTTACAAAGCTCAACGAGAGACTGGTTTTGCCAATTGCGATCTTTTGATAGTGAACTTTACTGCTGGATCAGAAGTTTTAGCAGGATTTGATAATTAATCACATTTTCGATTATCGATTAATCAAAACCAATTGTACTACAATTGATAATTATTAGTTTTACCTGTGAAAGGTACTCGTCTAGTCTCGATTCAAATACTTTGTATGATTTTCTATGTTGCCAATATATTGAAAACTGGAAACAAAAAAGAAATATGTCAACAACAGTGTATTATAATTATATGGTTTTTTTTTATTATGATTAAAAAGAAAACGCGCTCAAATTGTGTTCTTATTTTATTTATCCTATTTTCATTTAAGAGTAAATATATATGAGGCGATGGATCGATCTATGTTAAAAAAAAACTATTAATATAAGAGATACTAATTTATTAAAACCTTTATTAAATACAATAATATCGTTCGTAAAATAGAACTTGACCGTTCACCGTAAATAAACCGATCATAATTGCTTCTGGTTCAATTGAAATCATCAGAAGATTAAAAAAAACGACGGATAATCGTCGATAAATTCATTATTATTTATCAAAACTTAATAAATAAATAAAATTACACTCGAGCTTTTTTAGAATTAGATTCGGCAGCATAGCACTGCTCGGAATTTGATTGAGTATTGCTCTGCACATTTGAAGGTCCACTACGTTTTCTGTTACCCGTTGGAGACATTTGTTTCAGACATTCAACATCGTTGAAGACTACTTGAGCACCACCACCACTTGTTGGCACAATATCACCCTAAAAGAACAATAAAAATAAAAGTAAACTTTATTTACATATTTTCATTAATTTATTTAATTAAAAAAAAAGATTATTTTTACTTTTTTTGATAAAAATGAAACTTTTATGGAAATTTGATTTCAGTAACTTTAATTGACCTAGACACGGAAAGACGATTAATATTAAATGAAAGATTGAAAACACACCTTGTACAGTTTAGTTTCCAGTTCCCCTGCAGAATCGTGTTCCTGAGCAATGAGACAATATCTGGATGCACCATCTGTTATTTCTTTTGGACTCGTTAATTTTGTAATGCTCCTTCGTCTTCGCATGAGAGGTTGAAGAACAGTATCTACCGGAACTAAAGCTCCAGGTCGATGATCTATCCACCTATCAGCACTTTGAGAACGTCGGTACCTGTGATTTGAAACTGCAACTTTGTCCTGTAAATGAAGTTGTTAAAATTGAGTTATCAAGAAGTATATAGTTTTAATTTTGAGGAAGCTCAAAAGAATAGAAAATATATGTACTCTTCTAGATCGAACGTCTATGCCTCCAGGAGTTTTAATATTCAAAATGTCTCCTCCTTCGCTTGGCAGGACTGGAATCGAATCCTTTTGACCACTTGATAATGAACTCAAGCCATTATCGTCTACTAAAATTTTCTTTACTAGTCGCAGCTTGTCTTCTTTATCTTTCATTTGATTCTATAAATAGATTTAATATTATTAAAATTATTTTAATAGAGTATTAATATTTTTAGTTTAGAATATTTTATATTCTAAAGATAATTACTTGAAGATGTTCACGCTGTGCCCGCAATTTCATTTCCAGTTCCCTGTTCATTTTATCCGTCTCTGCCTGAATTTTGTGATTGTACTTTTGCTTTACTCGCTGCTTGTCTATAATTCGTTGATTAAGAGCCATATCTCTATCCCGCAACTGTAAAAAATAGGTTATTTAAGTATTTTTTTTATAGATATTAGTTAAAGATGGAACTAAATTCTGTTTTGTTTTTCAAGTTATTAATAAATATTGGAAAATATAACGACTACAAAGCTTCCTTTATGAGGAAGCAAAAATGAAATTAAGCTTACTTCCTGTTGTAAACCTCTGATTGTATCATTTGCGTTGTTTAATTTTCGTAACAAACTGTCAATTTGTGTCTCAGTTTTGCATAAATGACCTTCCAGGGCAGAAACCTTTTTCTTTTGCTGAGCATGGGAAGCTTTTAAAGAGGCATTTTCGACCTTCAGACTGATATTTTCATTCTCCATTGTCAGTAGCATTTTCCTGAAATCGGTTTCTGAAAAAAGATTGATGAAAAAGCTTTAAAAATACTATTTAATTAAAATGACATTTTTTAGTTTAGTTCTTATTATTTAACAATGCACTTACGTTTTTGTAGAAGATCAGCGCGAAGAATGTTACGCTTATTAATTCTCTGCTCCAAAAAGTGCATCAAAGTTAAGATAATCTGATCATTATGAGGATTCGTAACTTCCAATTCCGGAAACGGACCTCCAAGACTGTAAAAAAGGAAAAAAATATCTTAATTCTGAAGACATAAATATAAGAAAAATCAAAAGTTGACAAGTTCTTATTGAAAATACAAAGTATAGATATGTATACAAACCTGTAGACGAGACCGAGGTCAAGTTCCAATTCTGCAGCTTCTGGTTTTCCTTCCTTTTCCAATCTGCTTCTTGCTTCTTTGAATATCTAGTAAAAAAAACAAGATGAGTTAATTATAAAACAAAACTTCAATATTAAATCATTTTAAAATCTACCAAAAACAATTAAAATAAAATAATTAAACTAATTACTTTATTTGCTTGGCGTCTGCCAGGTGTGAATCCTAAGTCTAATTTTGTTACTGTTGGTCGTGCAACTTGAACTTCTTGCGTCATTTCTGCAAACTTCATCACTTGCTGAAAAAATAAGATTATCGAATTAGTTCTAAAGTAAAAAGAATTTTCTAGAACATTTTCTATTCAGAAATTAATTAATCTTACAATAGTTTCGTCGTAATCATCTGCTCTTGGATTAACGCACACGACCATTCTGACTTGGCCTTCTCCATCAAAATAATTCTTAAAAAGGTGAGTCAATTTAGAATCACGATACGGTACCATTTTGTTGGTACCCTGTGTCTGATTTTCTCTCAGGATTTCTAAGCATGATCTTAGAGTCATGAGAGAATTGTTAATATTTCCTGAAAAAAGAAGAATCTTAAGTAATACCTAAGTAAATTAATATAAGCGATAATGTCAAATGAAAAATAATATCAAATTCAAAAGAATACAATTAAGATTAGAAGGAAAGCAGGAGTTTTGTTTAATTATTAACGAACCTGCTTCTCGCAATCGTTGTCCAGTATTTTTGGTGCGATTCGTTCGCTCGCTTCCAGCCAAATCTACTAATGACAATTGGCTGATACAAACTACTCGCTTATCTTGAATCACTTGCTCACCCTCACAATCTAAAGGCGCCTAAATATCAATGAAAAAATTTAATTAATAAAGGGTATTTTCTGGTCTGAAATTATCTAAAAATAATTTTGCGTTAATAATACCTGAACCAGTCTTATCGTGAAGACACTGTGAGACCTGCTGGATTCTGCATTGAGAGCAGTGTGTGCAACCCGCCGTCTACGTTGACCCCTTTGAAATACTTCGAAAGCCTCTTCCGTGCTTTTCACCTCAACTTCAGTCGCAGCGTGGACATACATGTTTTTATTACCATCTTCTCGAACGATTTTACTCTGTAGAGTCCTGGGAACAAAAAAATAATATGTTATTAAAAAAGAAGATTAATTTATAATTTTGTTGATCTCAAGAAATACTTAGTATTTAAAAGTTATTTACTTTGCTCGAATGTCCTCTTCCTCTAGCAAATCGTATACGCTGTTGTTATATATCTCAACGTATGTAACAAACACAGCGTAAACATTGTCTGGATCCACTTGAAACATTTGAGATTCTTCAGCGGCTCGTAGGATCACCGGATTACTATCGCTGTCGCTATCAGCTTTACGCCTGGAAATTTATGAAATTTAATTTCGAATTAAGAGTTTCTAGTTTCTTTAGCCCAACAAGAAAAGTGTTAAATTCCTAAAAAATACTAACGTTCTCATCTTCCCATTTCGAGGAGTCATTAATCCAGCGTGAAGTTCATTTTGTCTGTCCAACATGGCATCAGTTTCACTCTGCACATCAAATCCGTTTAGTTTATCTGGCTTAAATACAAATTTTTTCGCCTGATAATTAGCAATGCTGTTGAAAATAACATCCAAACAGCGAGGCATAATTCCACTGTCCTGTGGTTCCCCTGTCATAGTGTAAGTTTTTCCACTTCCAGTCACTCCATATGTAAATAGCAAACTGTTCCTACCATGAATTAAATTTTCAACGAGAGGGAAAGATACGATGTTGAAGACTTCTCTCTGAGGAACATTTGGAGGAAAAACACGAGTGAAGGTTGTTTGGATTTCCTTACTCGTGGCTGTGCGGAAATTTGTTGCTGATTCTGGAGGAGTGATTACTATTGTTGTATCAGAAATTACTTTCATACAAGATGTATCTGATTGAAATTGCATCGGTCGTAGGCGACAGTAAACTTGCACTGGGTCCTTCGACTGCATATTATTGTTAGGAACAAATTTCGTACGACTTGTCGGTTTTCGAGCCGAAGTCGGCGGTTTCGAACGTCTGAAATGTTAAATTTTTATTCTTATTACGTACATATTAATATTTGCTCTAAATGCATTTAAAACCATCGAAAATCTATAAGATACAAATATAAATTTGACGAAAAATTTAAAAAATACTGAAATGAAGAAACAAATATATAAAAAACACACTTCTCTGTAGGATTAAAATAAAATTATAAAACATTATCTAAATGCATCTAATGCGACTCCTTTTTCTATTTTATAACAGAAAATAATACAAAGTAGACATTCGTCGAATGGAGTAATTTTCCCCATTTCATGCTAAAATTGTTCTAAATTCGAAAAAATGAATTTTAAATTTGAAAAAACGAGTTCCTAATGAATTTACTACTTTCTTTTGCCTATACAACTTTAATTTTCTATATAAAATCGTTTCTCCGCCCATCGTTTACACAACTGTCAAACGTGATTTTATAGGTTAGATTCAGGTAATATTTGATTTTCTGGACTTACGCTGACTTCATTTTTTTCCTGTGATTACGTCCTGCGTAATTAAAAATTCTTTTAAGCAGCACAATACTTTTTATGAGATAAATGTCATATTTTACACATTAAAAGGTGTCCCTCCAACAACATTGCACTTTTCAAAGTCGTTACACAAACACAAGCCACCACAAGCGCCCAAGCCGTTTGTTTGAATTTCAAAAAAGTTGGCTTCCTGCGTGCACAACGCTCGTTGACTTCCCGTTGGAGAAATGATTCCATTGGTAAAAATTTGGCGCGCGATTCAAAATCGAATTAAATTAATTCGATTTTGAATCGCGCGCCAAATTACAGCCAATAGAATAATTTCTTCAGCGGAAAACCAACGCATGCTGCGCGCGCAAAATTACGCGCGATTTTTAAATACAAGGAGTAGTTTTTATAGAAATAATTCAATAAATTCAATATTCACATTATTCCAATCAGAAATTTCAAATTATATTAATCATTTGAATAAATTCTACTTTATTAGAATTTTATGGTGATCTGGATTTTCAAATGTTAAAAACAAAGATGAAAATATTAAAACTACTTCTTATTATAAATAAAAATTATATCAACATTTCCCATTAAAAATTCAAAATGTTTTATTATTTTCATTTTTATAAATTCCAACAATTGTTCAATTTCATTAATAATAAGTAGATAAATATATGTAAACTGATAAAAAAAACTACAATTTTGTTGATTATTTAGTAAAAACTATAATATGTAGTAGATGTTTATCGAAAAGAACTACATTTTCTACGTTACATATTCTTATGAGTATTTATTTTAACATTGCATTCAATTTATCGTCATTTATTCTCCAAGCAAATGTTTTCAGTGGTACACTTATATCACTTTTACTTTCGGTATCTTTCGTTGTGTTCATAGGATGCTCTCAAAAAAGATAAACAAGACATAGATGATTTTAAAATCTGTAAAAGAAATACCAAAATATATGAATGGCCTTGTAATTAATAAAATACAGATAAAGACTTACTCTTATAAACCTTGAGAGTGACAAAGTGAACATTTTCCCAGCTTTAATAGTCATTGGTCTTTGAGATCTCAAAATAAGTAATTTAATTTCTTGTCGAGCAGAATGAGGTAAATTTATCCATAAAGAATGATATGCAGCATTCCCGACTTTCAAACTCTGCGCATACGATTACATATTTTTATTATATTTCAAGATCTGATTCAAAATTAATTCTAATTTATATTTGTAAAATATAAATAAATACATACAAATATACATTGTCCTTATAAATCAGTTTTTTTGAAAGAATAATTTTAAAGTTTTTAATACCTGTTCCATTAATTCATTGCCTGGATAACAGTAAAGGAGAATTTGAAACAAAGCAATTAGTATAAATGCTGTATTTAAGATAATCCCTTGCAAATCTGTTGTAGTTTTATTTAAAGTCTAAAAAAATAATTGTCGGGATGAAAAAATTGTGATAATTAAGAAAAGGATTAAACTGAGGTAAATATAAATATTATAATATAGGCTTACTACAATTAGCTGAAATCCTGCAGTGCAGATAGCGATACAACTCAATAGTAGTTGGTACAGGGTTACGCTACTAAATATCTGATTAATTAGGCGAACTATCCTTTTGAGTAAACATCAATTTTATTCATTACACATAATAAATCACAATATTGTATACACTAAGAAAGTTTTTTCAGTAATGTCAGAGAAATTCCATGTAAACATCGAGAAAAATTTGAACAAATATGAAAATTCAGTACATTTTTTTTCTATAGAAAATAAGCATTCACTCACCTGATATAATGATTGTGTTTCTGAATAAGTTGTTTTATTGCTGCAAGAGAAAATTTTGAATTTTGGCCTAATTCCAGAAGTTCCCTTTGAAATATATTAAGCTGTGCACATGTATGAGAAACTGCTGTGCAACAAAAAGTATCCAATCCCAAGTTCATACTCACTCCAAGACCAACTCCTACAAATAGCTGTATAAAGTTTTAAAAAAATTTTCTTTGAAAATTATTGAGAATTTAGATTTAATGGAAATAGATGATTAAAAATACAATTTTTCTATCTACCTGAATTGCATAAAAAAATCCGTAAGCGACATTAGAGGATTGATCAAAATTATAATACCAAGCACGGCTTGGATACCATCTTTTCCGAATGGGATCAGTATTCATATCCAACACAAAGGGTAAACAAAATAGTTGAATTACAATAAAATATGACAAAAGAACAAAACTTTTAGATAGATTTCGAGTAAAACTCGCATATTCGAGAAGAATATTTCTGTGACCATTCGATTCATAATTCTGTAGAGTATAATCCCAATCATTTTTCATGATTGCCAACATATCCTGCCAGTTTACAAGCATAGAATACATACAAATAATTAGTAAAAGTGTAAATTAATTGCGCTTGAAAGTTTAAAAATCTCAACATCAATAGTTTTTCTTATGAATAGAGGATAAAAAATGATATAGGCTGTAAAATACAAATTATAAAAAACATGGTTTCATTATATAGAAACGGACTATTCTTACGGAATGTTCTATAAGAATAACTATAATATCACAATCAAATGTGTCTAAATATTGCTTACATATATACCTATACTTTTTTTCTATTATTAAAACGATTAAAGCAACCATACAATTCTTGTTATTTTAATCAGAATTTTTAGTTAAAGAAACTTGAGAAGGCATTTTTTTTAATGCAGCAAACTTATTTGGCCAATTGGAAAGAGGATTTGAAAATTCCCTGATTTTAACTAATCATACGGAATATTTCGTAAGAATAAACATTTCCAACAATATAAAATTTCAGTGCTGTTGAAACCTTGAAAGAATTCTTCTTTAGAATCATTTGAGAAAATTTCATGACTCCACTCAATATGTAGATAGTGACACAGACATTTTCTACGATGGCATCAACGTTACCCCAAACTATATACAAATCCAGTCCCTCTGGAATCAGAAGGGTTAACCACAGTAAAGTATAAGCGACGAAAATATGAATATTCTGAAGATAAAAACGCCATTTTGGCGCTCTATCAGGCAGAGGCCAGAGTCCAACAGTCGACAAACACACTTTATTTATATAGACATAATCCTCAAATTTTTCTTGTGGCATTTTTCTTTACTTGTTTCTTTATTTATTTTTTGTTTACTGGAAATTTATTTCTAATATCGAATAACTCGCATGGAGGAGAAGAATTTCTCAACTTATTTTTTTATTCTTTTCCATCAAGTCCAGAGCGAGCAATTATTTATAATAAATGAGCGTGTGAGTAGTAAACGAATACAATATACGAGTAGACTTCCAATTCCTTTGATCGTACATATGATTATAAATCGACCTCGCATGCAGCTATAGAATTTTAAAAGCATTTCCTTATTATCCGCTGTCTTGCAGACAAGAGCGAATTTAACGATTATATAAATAATAAATTATGACATGTGCAGTAAATGTTCTTGTAGATTTCTGATTCATCTGATCCTACTTGATTATTTATTTTCTTTCTTAGAAATTATTCGTAGGGGTTTTCACTTACTGGAAAAAAAAAGTGAAATTTGTTCATAATAATAGGTTGTAAGAGTGGTGAACGATTGATGAGTATTCTCTAGCTCTGCATGTTGAGAAGAAAATAGTCTCGGTGAATAATAAAAATAAATGGAAAACATGTACGGTGTCCAGAGGTTCGAGAATTTCTCCCCCGAAGTTGTTGTGCATTTAAAAATAAGGTTCGAAATTTTAAACTTTTCCACGTTTAAACTTGGATATTGTTACACAAGACGTTGAGTCTTCGGTTCTGTGATATGTAGTCACCTGATACTCTGATTGAATATGAAACGCAGTGTCGACAAATTGATTAATTCTTTAATTTGAGCATTTTGCATTCCAATATTCTTTTGAAAGAATATTACTGAATTTCATGAAGATGGTACGTAACATGTACGTCATATTTACAAATAAAAAATTGTCGATGCAAAGATCATAATATATCAAGAATTCATTTTTCATCTAAATTTAGGTAATATACTCACCACTAACTGCAAAGCTTTATAATGTGAGTGTTTATATAGAAATAAGTTTATAATGAGTGGTTTTTACAGATATGTCAATAAATGCAATATTAAAATTATTCTTGTCCCACAAGGAATTTCATATTCTATTTATTTGAAAAAATGAATTGTATAAGTAATGTAGATGTTTATCGAAAAAAAACTGTCTAGAACATTTTCTACGTTACAGCATATTCTTATCATTGTTGCATTATCGCATGCATCTTTAGTCAATTCTCCGAGCAAAGGTGTTCAGTCTACATTTTTTAATTTCTTTTATTTTCCGTATCTTTCGTTGTGTTCATATGATGCTCTCAAAAATGATAAACATGACATAGATGCTTTGAAAATCTGTGAAAAAATATAATTAAGATTGAAAAACATCTATTACCGTTAAAAGACATTAAACTAAAAAATTCTTTATTTAGCCGCGTTTTGATTTACCCGACACGTTTAAAGACAGGCACTACGTGAATCAGCATGAGGTTTAAAAATGGCAGTTTGTTGAAAGTTGGCACCCTGCTCGCGCAGTAGAGAAATGCTGCCATTGGTCAAAAGTTGGCGCGCAATTCAAAATCGAATTAACTTGATTCAAGTTTGAATCGCGCGCCAGATTACAGCCAATGGCAGAGTATCTTTAGCGGAAAGCCAACGGGAGCTGCGCGAATAAAAACCAATAAGTGCGCAGTAGAGTACGCTTGGACATTTTGGAGCTTGTTTGAACTTGGTCGTGAAGAACCCTGCTAAAAATGTCGGAAATAAAACATGTAGAAATCGGATATAGACCGGATACAAACCGAGCACGAAAAATTTGCTTTTTATCCAGTTCTATCTAGCTTCTATCAGGTCTCAGATATATATTTTCGGAATATATCCGGTTTTATCCGGTTCCTATCCGAGAAAAATGATCAAAAAATATACAGTGCACATATTCTTTCTGGTTCTATCCGGTTTTTATCCGACAAAATTAACCAAAAATTAAATATTTGCAAATAACCAGGTTCATTTTTATCCGATTTCTATCCGATTCCTATAAGGCTCTTGACGCTGCTGATTGTCTTCGAGGCGGAAGTGTACAATCTACCCGGTCTTATCCGGTTTCTAACCGACAAGTAGAACCACAAATTAATTATTTTAAAATACCCAAATTCATTTTTATCAGTTTTCTATCCGATTTCTATAAGGGTCTTGATGCTGCTGATTGTCTTCGAGACGGAAGTGTACAACCTACCCAGTTCTATCCGGTTTCTGTCCGACAAGTGGAACCACAAATTAATTATTTGCAAATAACCAGGTTCATCTTTATCCGTTTTCTATCCGATTTCTATAAGAGTCTTGACGTTGCTGATTGTCTTCGAATAATAATATTATTAATAATAATATTTACGTTTTCAGTTCTTAAATAAGCGAGTCTCACAATCTGTGGAAGATTATATGGAAGATGAAGTGGACAACATTCAGTAAAATAAAATAAACAATATAAATAACAAGTAACAAAATAAGTAAAACAATTTTAAAAAAGAAATTTTTAAATTGAGATTTTACTATAATATATATATATATATATATATATATATATATTTATTTATTTATTTATATATCCTGGACCCAGATACAAATTGGATAGGAATCTTTGGAAACCAGATAGAATATGGTTCGGAGCCGAATAGGAATCGTATATAAATATTACACGATACGGGATAGAACCCTGTTAGGAGTCGGATACAAGTCGGGGACAAAAATCGGGTACAGTCCGGCTAGGACCAGATAGAACTATATTGTTAACCAAGATACAAATTGCATAGGAATCGGATAGAAACATTATATGGAACTAGATAGAATTCGGATAGGAACCGGGTAGGAATCAGATAGAACTATTGTAGATCCAGATACAAATCGGATAGGAATCGTATATAAATATTACACGATACGAGATAGAACCTGGTTAGGAGTCGGATACAAATCGGGAACAAAAATCGGGTACAGTCCGGCTAGGACCAGATAGAACTATATTGTTAACAAGATACAAATTGCATAAGAATCGGATAGAAACATTATATGAAACCAGATAGAATTCGGGTAGGGGCCGGATAGAAATCAGATAGTATCTTGCAGATCCAGATACAAATTGGATAGAAATCGGATATAAAAATTACACGATACGGGATAGAA
>CAJFCO010018503.1:628054-680213 GCA_904066015.1 Synergus gifuensis
TAGATATTACGGTTTAATATCCAGTTTTTTCCGTGTAATAAGTTGTAAAATTAGTTTAAAATAAGGTTTAAATCATGAAATAAATATTAATGGTGATACATCTCACCAAGAATCACTCCGAGGAGGACTCCAGACAAGGTGACTAATAACAGTAGGTTTTCCCGCATCCACTGAGTGGTGTCTGCCGTCACCTTGCGGGGACCCTGCGAGGCGGAAACGTCCTGGCCGCCCATCTTGGCGAAGAGATACTCGGAGAACCTGGAGGACGACTTTTCCTCCATCTCTTCACCGACCGCCTTGGCGGAGGTGGAGGATCCCGAGGATCCTGGCTCCCCTTCTCTCGATCTTTCCCGGCGTACTGCTGGGCCCCGGCAGAACCACGGCGACGAGGGGTTGCCGTTTTGGGGATTTTGCCGTAAATCCGCACGAAAGGACCAATCACGATCACCCACCAGGTGTCGGAGAAGCCTCACGGCCTTCCACGATCCTATTGACTCGATCGTCGTACCGGTTGTTCGATCTCACTTCCGAATCCAACACACGGGACCTTTGAGTCCCTAATTCAAATTTTAAACAAGGATCAATCCCGCCCCTACAATAAATCCCCTTTTTTCTTCTTGTAAGACTCGTCTTTCCGCCAATCTTGAAACGTCTCCTCAATGGTGAAATCGGAACCTCCTTAATCACTTTGACTGATTTATCTGTTGGGATAATTTTTTATGTAGATATCTTTCTATTGATGAAGCTGAATCTTTCCCAGGTTTCAGACCGGTCGAAGCACTTCGCCGGTGAGAGTATTGTTGCGCAGGGTCAGTTACCTCTGGATTTCTCGAAGGATGTATTTATCTTTTCCCTTGTATTTCTCTTGATTTCTCTCTCTGGTTTTCGATGTTTGGTAATATTTTTCAATTGTTTGGTTTGAGTTGAAAGATGTTTGAGAGAATGGAAGTTTATGATGGAATATTTTGGCTTGATTGTGCAAATCAAGAATCGGGTGTAGATGATGTCGAGTGAATTTACTGCGAAATGAAAAGTTGCGCGACGTGAACCACACGAAAGATGAGCCCTGACTGCACCTGACTGGCCGTCGAGTGTCGGCCATTGCCGTATTGATTGCTGAAGCTGCCTGGCTTTCGGGTCTGAAGAAAGCTTTGTCGCATGCGCGAACTTGCCTAACTCGGTCGCTACTCGATGCTCGGCGAGAGCTTTCAATGGAGGCGCTCGATATCGCAAGGACGAGTCGACAATGACAAAAAAGAAACAGGAAATACGCAAGCCGGAGGAGGAGGAATACTGGATGTTTGTCAAACGAAGGGGATAATGTGATTTTAGGCTTGAGAGCGTTATATATTAGTGATGATGTTTCGGAAATGAAAAAACATCTTATAATATACAAGGGGAGAAAAAGATTGCTTCCATGAATGTATATTCAGGATTAGAGGATGGAAGGACAAATTTTTTAAATGAAATAATGCTCCTCAGAGTCGACAAGCAGTATCATTTTGAAATCAGCATAAGCATAGTTTTAATGTTAAGACAATCAGGTTTACAATAAAAATGTATGTGCGATATTTTCGAGATATTTCGTTTTAATTTTTTTACATCACTTTTTTTTAGAGAAGATTCCGATTTATTATTTTTTGAAGCTTTAGAGCGGGAGATGTTCAATGAAGAAGATGGGAAATGATTGGAATGATAATATAATGCAGGGTAAATGCAAATCGCCCTAGCAGATATTTGTAGAACACGAGCTAGATTTTCGAGGACAAAGGTAGTTGAATATCGTTGCAGCGCTATTCATCATTTTGTTCTCGTTACTGAAAATTTACATTGTTGATGTATATCGTATATTCTATGAGTTCAACAGTCGATAAAAATAGGTCACGTTGTGTTAAATATCTCAAGGACAGAGGAAATCAATAAAAGTTTATCCACCCTTTCTCTACTGATTCTGGTTCAGCTTCAGCCACTCTCGGTTAGAGGGAAACATGTCTGACCCGCACGACTTGTACTACTTGAAATAGTAAAAGAGTGGACCAAGAGATGGAAACACTTATATGAACAAAACGCACCTCTAGAATTCTACACTTATATTTACGATATCGTCCAAAACATCAATATTTATAAATGAAGTCATTAATTCTTGATTTAGGATTTTTCTGGAGAAACTTAGAGAAACAGTGCCGATGTAAAATAAAGCACATTTATGTTATTGTTTAAACAAATTGTCACTTACTAAAGTTATTTGATTTTTTGAGATCCTATTTATTCAGTAATTACATCTGAACTTTTCAAAGAAGTATAGAGAAGGAAAAAATTTTGTTTCAGCCAAGTTTTAACTAGCCAACTTTTAACAAGTTCTTGGAAATTTGGCTTCTTACGACTTTTACCCTTGTTATCCCGTATTCGATTTCAATCAGTCGATCATGACGCCTCCGGCTAGGCAGAAAAGTGAGAAATTGCTGTCGAAATGTTCAAACTATGAAAACAGGGTAAAAATCGAAGCCAGTCGCCTAGGGCAATCAATTTTCAACGTCGATGAACAATGGAAGCTGATTTCAAACGTGCTTTAGTAGTTTAATTTTAAAGCTCAAAAAAGAGTCACCAATAATTGAATCTTAAAATTCGTCATCTTCGAATGCTCCGAATACACTTTTTAAAAATTTTTCTGGATAAAAAAAATTTTTTTTGATTTTTTTATGAAGTGAAGAAGATCCGAGAACGAGAATCCTTCTCTGTCGTAAGTAGATATGGTTAAAGGATTTATAGCGTGACCAACTCGCTCTCTCCTTGAACATATTATGGTGAAATAACCGAGAAAGTTGTTCACCGAATGAATCTTCGTAAGGACAGGTTTTCCGCTAAATAATGTAAGAGTGATGTCTTGTAACACGAGTAAGTTGCAGAGTCTCATTCCTCACATAAATAATCGACAAGCAGGAACTAGTATTAGGTCAAGTCCTCGATGTGCAATGTGCCTGTGCACGAGGCTTTCGAGAAATAAACTGGTCTACAATAAATTGCAACTGTTCTGATCGTTACCGTACACGGAGAAAAATGGAAGGTCAGCCTGAACCTCTAGGCGGTCAGACTGACTCTATTTGAGGGTCGACTATAGGACAGCCTTCTAGATGGTCAAATCGACCATCTCTAGAGAGTCAAAATAAGATGGTCGACTCGACTATCTTGGAGGGTCGATTCGACCATATTGGAGGGTCGATTTGACAATCTCTTAGAGGATCGATCGACCGTCTTGGAGGGTCGATTCGGACATCTTGGAAGGTCGACTCAACCATCACAGAGAGTCGAGCCGACCATCACGGAGGATCGATTCGAACATCTTGGAGGGTCGACTCAAACATCACGGAGAGTCGAGCCGACCATCACAGAGGGTCGATTCGATCATGACGGAGGAGCGATGCGTTTACTTGGGAAGTCGATTTGATCTAAAATCGGAAAGGTTTGAGATTAGGTCCACCTAACCTTAAAGTGTCACATGTTTTATCGATTTTTTTTCCCAAGTATCACGGCTATATAAAAATTTGCTAATATATATGGTAAGTATTACATACCCTTAAGTTAACGTTTATCGTCACTATACGCGCACTGAATTTTTATGTATAGCGTCACTGCACTTTTTTCTCACTTTTTCGCGAAGACTCCGTTATTGCATTGCAAATCGAAGACAATGAAGTCAGTAAAGGCTAGAATAATTTTTGGTTAATTCGACCATCGTGGAGAGTCGATTCGAAAGATGGTCACGTGACTTTCAAAATTTCATTTTAAAGTGTCGACTCGACCATCCCGGAGGGTCGATTTGATCGTCTGCGGATAGTCAAGCTGACCATCAATAGAGAGTCGAGCCGACCATATCATAAAAATTATAGAGGGCTGATCTGACCATCTAGAAAGTCACACCGACTCTCCAAATTTTGACTCTCCAACTTTGACCCTCCAGTTTTCTCCGTGTAGAATCGCCTAACTTCAGATATTGACCCACATTTCGGTCCAAAATTTTCTTTGCTTCTACATAATAAATTTTTAAAAATAAATAGTCCAAATCTAAAAAAAATGTTTCCGAAATTTAGGCAAGTATATCCAAAGTTAGGTGATTTTACGGTACCGATTTTCTCAAATAGTTTGATCCAGTTGAAGTATTTCAGTAGAGTCCTTAATATAACTTGAAAGGCAGGCGCTTGGGTTAGGATTGAGCATTTTAATGTGTGTTTATAAGACTCACGACAGTAACTTCCTTAATGCGAGGTAAGAATTCAATGCGCCAATCTCTAGAGGAAATTTCTGGAGGCAGAAATGCATCAGATTCGTATTCCTAACGCGAATCGTATTACAGACTAAGTCACGATGGCTCTGCGTCTGTGTAAACTTGAGGGTGAAAAGCGTCGAGACATGGAGAATTTCGCCGATAGGAATCTCGAATATGTCATGATTGAATGACTTCTGAATTCAAATGTAATTTTAAATCGCTGATTTTTAAAAATATATTTAAAAGATCTTTGAAATCAAAACCATATCGCGTTCACTTTTAATTGTCTGAATTGGATTCTTTCTCATGGCAAGGGCCATTTTCCTCATATACGTGTACATAGTTCGTTTGTATCAGAAAATATAAAGAAAACTAGTACGAATCGATAGAAGAATCAAAGACACTCCGTTATTAAATCTTCGCTATGAAAGTATAGAGTTTTAAATTAAAAAATATTAGCAATTTAGTGGGTGAATGTGTTTGTAAATATTATTAATATTACTAGCCAAAATGATGTAGTGCAATATGCGCGCTTCTATTATATCCTTTATTTTATAACATACTTTATTATAATGGTAGGAGTTTCAATGCAGAAAGACAGAGATAGGCAGAATTGATTTCGAAAATTATCTTTATTTTGATATAATGCTTTCAAACCCATACTTAAGTAAGAAAGGAAAGAAGAAAAAAAAAGGAGGATTAGAAAATAGAGTGTTGGATTTTGTGAAAATTTCACGAGTTTGAGGAACGAGATAAGGAGATCTGAAATAGTTACTGAACAAAAAAGGATGACTTTTTACTGCCAAAAGCTCTAACGACGGAAGTGTCGGTACAATCGTAACGTAGGTGGCTTGGTTGCAACTTCAATAGAGTATGCGATGAAGGCAAGACAAGGACCATTATGTCAGCACGTAAAGCCGCGTCAGCCCCTACTTAAGTGTTTCCTTCTTTCCTTCTTTTCTCCTACACATTGTATCCCCTTTTTTCTCTTAACAAGAATGATATGTCTCTTTCCCTCTGTGAATCCCCTTCTATTAACCCCCCTCCCCAAGTCACTAGGTCAGGAACAGCCAGAAGGACCAGACTTCGATCAGAAGTGCCTTTCTCATTTTTTATTTGAAACCATTTTTTATAATACTTGAGGTACGCTAGATTAGTCTTATAATTAAAGAAATGAATTCATCTGCGTGAATAAGTTTCTCACAAATCAATATTGATCAACAATAAAATCACACTCAAATACAATTTTATATTCATTCCATAAAAATAAAATTTCATTTTATTATAGGAATTAATTTGACTAGAGTGCAAACTGGAAAAATTCATTTTTCTAAGTGCTGCTCTGAAAAAATTTATTATCCGAGATTAAATGAAAGTAAGTACTTGAAGAAGGTGTCAGGAAGAAAACAATATTGCTTAATTTACATTACAGTCCTCCGAAGAAGGGGAAAAAGTACGTGACTGTATCAAAGAAGCATCTTTTCGAAGATTTTCTCTCTCTAACATTTGTCGACATTCTCGAATATCCGATACAATTTCTTTAGTTCACAGGTTTTAAATGATGGTAATTTGAATTTTATCTTTCAAATAATACTCGTTCCTTCATTCGATGTCTTGAGAATGACAACCGGATAAAACACCATTTGAAGTTATCCCTCAACTGTTCTTTTATTTATCATCCAGTCTTTATCCAGTTGTTATTTAAAACAAAGCATCTATATATGATTTTGGAATAATAATAGTTTTCAAGAGGCCGTGGTTATAAATGTCTGGAAGTGTGTTCTAAATGCGCTAGTTTTATGGACAACCAATTAAGAAATGCGCTAATTAATTGACCGAGATTCTAACTAGTGGAAAATGATCGGCGGTTTATTCTGGGGTTAACTTCTCTCTAATGAGATTTAAATTAGTTAATTATGACAATTTATAATTAAGAGCCTGGCAAAATTTCAATTGCAAATAAAGCGTATTCATTCATTCACTTGTTCACGACATTGAAGCTCTCCTATGTTCTGCTCGCTTATCGTGTTCTTTTGTTTTTTATACTTATTTTTTTGGAGATTGCGATTATTCTATACACATGTTAGAATTACTGAAAATTTCTTTAAATCTCTTGAAATACCATAAAAGTACTTAATATTCTATAAAATAATGACACAAATCCCCTCAAATTCATAAAAATACTAATTTTCATGAAATTCCTTTTATATGAAACATTATCCTCGAAATTTCTTAAAAGTTTTTAAAATTCCATTATTTTCTCATAACTATTTTTGTAGAAAATAAGATATTTCGTTTCCTTCGCAAAAGAACATTGTACTTTTATTATGGAAGTGTGATTCGACAAAATGTCGGGAACATCTTTTATTTAAAGATTTGTGACTGTTGTGTCAGTAAACAGATTAGATTGCAGTGCAACATTTGTTGGCATCAACGTCCCTTCTCGAATTTCCAATTCAATTTCCAACATTGGTTCCAACGTCTCCCAGGGTCGACTTTCCAGCTGTCCATCCTTCCCAACTCGTGTATGCCCAACTGTGGCAGCTCGTTTCAAAGTTCTCGCTAATTAACGGGGGTGAAGACAGTACGAAAGGGAGGAGATGAAATCAAGAGAGCGAAAATCGAGAAGTGCTTTAAAGCATTTAGTGTCTCCTATATATGTATAGTTGAAAATAATATTAGAACTTTCTTTAGTTCGAGAAATTTGCAAGCTCTATCAATTTTTCGAATTTCAAATTCTCGTAAAATATCTTTAAGTATTTCTTTTTCTTTTTTTTTCATTTTTGGCTGAAAATGAAATCCTTTGAAATGAAAATGAAAATGAAACATATCCTTTCTCTGCGCTTGACATAGTAAGGAATTAAGGAAGAAAATATCTCTTTGATGATTTAGATCAAAAAGTAATATTTTCTGCTTCGAATTTCACTTGAAAAAGGGCTCTTCTCGCTGAGCAACCTGAGAATTAAGTAAACATTTTTAGCGCTGGATAGTAATTACGATTTGTAATTAATTTCAGAGATGTATGTACAGAGAAAGACTTGGATGAATTTTCAACCTTTCAATATATGTAAGATACTAGAGCGATTATTACAACATTTATAGAGGTCATAGACTATCTTAATATAAAAAATAGCAATTTGAAAGCATAATTTAGTTCTTGCTAAAATCCACATTCTCGAGGAAATTTTTCCTTATTAGTGACAGAACTTAAGGAAGTCCAATATTTGAAATGCTTTTCGTGCTCCATTATCTCTTTGTGGATCTACGACATCAAGCTTTGAAAGTTTTATCCGTAGAGAGTACATGACCTGAGCACTGAGTAGCTAACTAACCACTGTAAAATAAGTAACTTATTAAATTATAAGTCAAAAAAAATTTATCAGTAAAACTAACACATTCGATGGTTCCTGAATATCACTTGAAATCTTTACAAATTCCTAGTATTCTATTCTATTATTTTACTTATTTTATATGTATATTATTCTTCTATTCAAATATTTGATTATTTTGAATTTAGTATTTGGGGCAAATGTTACTATACATCATTTGTCAAGTTATCGTATATGCTTAACATCTCCCATAACTCAATTATTGTTCCAATGTCGAGTGGTTTCCAATGCAAATGTTGGTGTTTGATCTTTCGCCAGTATCAGAATAGAAGATTAGCTTAGTACTTATAAGTCAATGTTATACAGATGCAGACGTAGTACAGCTTGATTTCTACAACTGTGAGAGAATAACCGAATTAGAAGATTCAAATGTATGCTATGGAGATCGCAGAAACTGCACACGTAGATGAAACTAGAACATATTATCTAATACCAAAAAAATAAGTAAAAAATCCTATAAATCCCACCCTCGAAAAATAGTAACTTTTCATTTGTGAACTTTTATTGCTTCCTCAAATCCAGAAGTAATACATTTATGATTCTCTGAATCTTATAACAACCAGAAATATGCTGAAATTAAGGTTGTGAATCGATTTCAGCGAGAACCAGGCTGGAAATGCGACACATAAAAATAATGGAAAAGCGAGAGAAACGAAAATATCGGTGACTTTCCACTTTCAGCGCATCATTTCGAAAGTGCAATACCAATCTCAACCAAGTCTATCCCTAGGGATTTGAGCATGTACGTCCACGAAATATAATTAAGTGGATCGCCGCATTACAAGAGAGTTTCCATGCGAACGTAGAACGAAAATCCCTCGTTCATAAATATGAAAAAGAATATATAACACATAAGCACGACGACAGAACGCTGCTTTCAAGTGGACCTCTGTCAGGATTGGGATTTGATTGCATTTCGTGAAAAGAACTACTTCCCAGATTTTTTGCGCTCTTAATTCCATCTCTGATCTCTTCCGTCATTTACATCTGAAATGAAAACTTTTTCCAGGCGTTTCCTGCCGCCTCGCTGATATTGACCTTTTCTACCTCACATTTTCTTCTAACTTATTTTCCTTTCATCGTATAACTGTAATAAATGTAATCAGCATGAATTTAATAATAATTCTCCTCTTTGTATAAATTAGTAATATTATATGTGCTACGCAGATTTATTCAAATTAACTTTTATTAAAAATTAAACTTTATTTGTATAAAATTTATAAGTGTTAAATAAGCCTTCACAACACTGAAAAAAATTTTTATTTATATTTTTTAAATAACAAGCATTTTTTAATTTATGCATTGTATAACTTAAAAATTTTGTTGCAGTGAGCAATATGGTCTCTACATTAAATAAGAGGGTGAAGAATTTTGTATATATGAAATGCGACTTCCCCTATTGTTTGCAATATGTATGTAGATTTACCTAGAGGAGGGGAATTTTTTGATTGGGGAATTAAAAAGCTTTTGACAGAACTTGAAATACAAAACACTTGAATTTTGAATATACTCAGTATCAAATATTCAATTTCGAACATTTTCATATGAAAAATAATTCAATTTCAGAAAAATTTCTCATGATTGTATGGCGTGAATCGCGTCTGACCAAATCTCATGTTTTCTACTGAAATTCCACTCAATTGATTTCTTCCGTTGTGTAAATCTTTATGGAATAAGTTAAAATTTGTTTACAATTGAAAACCGGCAATACGATTTTTTTCTTTGTATTCCGCAAACACTACTAACATTCTGAAATGTTCGTTTCTGACTTGCGCAGAATGTTTCGCTATCATTTCGATTTAGAATCCTACTCATGAAACTTGCATTAACTTTCAAGAGTTACTCGCGTATCTAACAATATTGTAACCTATTTGATATTCAAGCGTATTCTTGTAATTTACAACTCATTCTGCAGTATGTTCAGAAACTCGAGATATTTCATCTGTAACAGCGAAAGTAATGTGACAAAGTTGCCCAGAAATGGATGGCACTAGCATACCAAATCTGCCATTTGATTTTATAACAGATTCCTTGCTTTCGGAGATACAATGAAGCTATTTCTTTAACAATATATTCAATTTTTCATATAATTTGACTTTACCTTCACAAAAGTTTTTAAAACTTTATTATTATTATTATTATTATTATTATTAATATTATTCTGTAAGATTCTCGGTGAATTTTTACCTATCTTGTTCACTTTAGATATCTAGTAAAATCGAGTATAAAAAATTTCAATTTGAAATCGAACCTAGTTTTCAGTTCCTCTAGCGTAAAATGAAAGGGAAGCTTTTAATTTGAAGTAAAGTTCTTGTACTTTTCACTGCCTGTTTTCTGTTTAATGGGCAATGATATTAAAGGCGAAGAAGGATCGTTTCAAAAATCTTATAAAACTCTTTTTACAGTTTGAGCAAATCCCAGGGAGGAGCTTGTTCTGCAATAACATTTTGTAATGTAGGATGATGGGACACGATTTTAGGTCTCAAAAAAGGACAAATAAGTTCCAGAGGGAATCTTTTATTTGCAAGACTTTCAAACCTTTCCTTCTTCTTCATTACCCATATCCTTATTCCGCCATATCTGCCTCCTCATTTTGTTTTCTATTCGTCACTTTCTGTTCATTTTTCCATTTTGATATCCAGAAAAGCAGGAAAATTAGATAACTTTGCGTCTGCGCGGAAAAGCTTCCGATTAGAAGGAGGCCTGACGAGTTTCCTCAGGATAACAGTACGCGGACCGCCACCACGCGACGCGGCTACTTTCGCGTAGTTTCCCACGACAATTTTTTTCTCGAACTCCGAAAAATAAAAAAAAAAAAAAATATCAGATGGAGTTAAATAAGAATTTAATTGTGAAAGGAAGACTCGTTCTTCGTGAAGTTTGCGAAGTGATGACTGTCATAAAAAATAGAAATTAACTTTATGAAGGTGCAGAATTTAAAAAATTATCTTTACGTGAAGGTATTGAAATATTTTTTAAGAAAGAAGGGTCGCAAAGTTTTTTACATTTGTAAAGATTATTTTTTAATTTTACACTTAGGAAAATTTACATTATGCTTTGAAGGTTTTAAAAATAGCAATAACCAGAAATATTTTTTGAACTTCAATAGAAGAATGACTGGAAATTGGGTTTCTATGAAATTAGAGTTTAATATTCTAAAATTTATTAAATTTAAATTTGAACTCTATTACATTAAAGTTTTTAGAACTCTACACTTGTATTTTAATAGACGTATGAAGTCGCTTTTAATTAAAACATATTTGCGCATCAAAGGAAGTAATAAAAAGAAAAATGTAGTAAATTCTCGTTCTTTTCAATAAAAGCCATCTTTTAGATTTAAAGAAATCGAAAATGGAGGGAAAGTTATTAAATGCATTATAGTTAACAAAAAAGAGAAGAGACTCGTCGAGGTAATCCTTTCCGGTCGTTTCTCATTAGATATATATATATATAAATATATATATCTGATGAGAAGAATATAATATAATAATAATAATATAATATCCCTCCCTAATCCTTATCACAAGATTATAATAATCTTCGAAAAATGAGCAAAAAAGCAAAGAGAATCAGATTCTTTTTCCAGATTTTCATTTCTCTTTTCTTCTGGGGGAGAAATTTCAGTCTCTGGAACTAATACCTCGGAAGAATGTATTTAATTTTTAAACTCTTATCCGCGTGATTTTTTTGCGATCATCCTTATTCCGCCCTAATACTTAAAGTTCCTCTTCTTTCGCCTTCTGAGGATTACAGAGATTTATGAAGTCCCTCTTGAAAGCCCTCTTCAACACTGAATGGTCTAAAAGTTTATGTCGTTAAAAAATTTAATTACCTTTCAACTCGTAAAGGTTGCGAAAAGATGTCTAATCTATCAAATTAAATAAGTACTCAAAATTAAAAATCGAAATTAAAGTTTTTCGAATAAAAATATTCTTTTTGTATCACTAGAAAATTTGGTGAACTAGAATGGATAAAATTAAACAAATATTGTGTACTTCATAGAACAATTAAATTGTAAAGGCTATGCATTTAATTTGGAAGAATTCAAAATTTAAATGCACTCAAAAAGAGATTATTGTTCTCTCACGAACCGCTTTTAACTAAATGAATGAGAACTCTTTAATTACAGGTCTCAATTTCCAATTAAGTTGAAGATACTGTAGCTATTCAGCGAAATTTTGCCTTTAATTGGGATTCGGTTTTTCATGGATAAGCAAAAATAAATTTTTAGGGCAAGGAAATACAGGCTAGATTATATCTTTTACATTTTTTAAACACTAATAACACTGATAAAGTCTCATGAATAAAAAGCGTGATAAAAGATTCGAAAAAAACAGCTGATTGAAATTTTCGAATTATCTTTATTTTCTGAGGTTTTTTGAAACTAAAGATTAGAAAAAATGGAAATTATAAAAAAGAGAAAGTTTTATCACAGCGATTGTGTTAAAAGTTCCACTTTGTGGTACATGTGCATGGTATAATCTTCGGAACTTTAAAACTGTTCGGAGCACTTACATAGCTCTAGTGGCTCAGAGGTATTTCCACTTTTTCCCAGTGGTGGAGTTTCAGAAATGAAAAAAAAGAGCAGCGATTGCAATCTGAAGAATTCGAAGTTTTATGCATCTGGAACAGATACGCTTTGAAAATCCTTTTGCTAGGCGGAATTGAATTTCTTTTGCATCAGGACTCAATCCGGAAGATTCTGGGCTTGGTATTTATTTTGCAAATCCTGTTTCGAATGATATCTTCAATATATAGTCCAAACAATCAATTTTAAATTGGTAGAAAAGAGGATCAGTAAAAATATAATCCTAGGCAGATTTTATTCTGTCTATCATAAATAATCTAAATCAAAAATTGAGAAACTGAAGCTTTATTTTTATTTTTTATTTTATTATTTAGTTAAAATTAAAAATGGCCATAGGTATTTAATTCATATAAAAATGTAGTAGTGTGCCCTCTCCTTAAAATTAATTAAATTCGAAATTAATTTTGTACAAAAGAAAATACCACTATCAGGGTATTCTTCTTTTAGAAAAATTTATTTTATGAAGGGAACGTGCTCAACCTGTTCTAGTTTTTTTAAAAGAAGTTCTTTGTTAGTGAAGATACCAGATATTCTGACAAAAAAATGCACTTCAGCGAGTTGTTTTATAAAAAGAAAATTTCAAAGAAAAAGTACATTTTATTCACTCGAGAAGTTTCTTAAGTGTCAGGAGAATGACAAATTTTTAAGCGTTGAAAGAAGAAAAGATTGTGGAAAATCGAACTGGAATTATTCGATGTGAAGTAGACAACATTTTGAGAAAAGATCTCAATTTTGTAAAATAGTTAATTGAATTTTAATTATTTGCCTAACTATTACAACTTTCATTTTCTTGAAACAGCAAAATATTTCACTATATAAATTGTCACGTTGACTAGTGATGGCATTTTTGAAAAATTATTCGTTTAACGGATTAAAATTGTGTTAGATCAGGGAAACGGGAAAAAGGGAAGAAACGAAGCATAATTCACTAGAAGGTCGACGAAATTTACGAGCGTATTTTGCAACCCTTCACGAAGCCGTATAGCTTCTTTAAAAATAGAATTGCTTTAGTACAGTATATCTTGTATAAAACACACCTTTAGAGATTTGGACCCAATACACAGGTTGTCAAAGATTCTGTGAAACTCTTTACTGCGAAAATCTACAATGTGAAATTTTAAAAATTATTTTCTGCCTTCGGAATACTAAAAGCTTTTTCAAATATCTGGATCCTATTTAAAGTCAACCACGAAATTTTACTGTATACCAAAAATATGAAAGTTCAACGTAAATGGAATGCTTTAATTCTTAAAAGTTTTCAATTGTATCTGAGTAAAATAATTAATATTAATTTTTAATTTATTAACATTTCCCATTTACCATGCCTTCTAAGAACGTAATAAATGTAAAATACAAAAAGGTTTTTTTTCTAGAATTTGACGAACCCACTAAACTGGAATTGGTCATCTGGGAATTTGAGTTTGAGTGCAATATAAAAGTTTTAATACTCAAAAGTAATAAATGAAAAGAGTTTGCCGAACTTTCATGTAGATATTTTCTACTTTTAATGAATATAATAATATCAAAGTTATTATCTTCGAGATAAAATCAAAGTTACTTTATTTAATAACTCATTTCAGTAATATAAGTAAGTAATTCTTATCTAAAGGGAAATGCCTCCCTCGCTGTAATTAAAATGAATAAGTTTCTTCAGAGAGCTGGAGTAGATAATGGTGGAAACGAGCAATGGATGAGTGGACGAAACATTCGTAGGGCTAGTTCGTTGTTTTATCGGATGTCCCGAGCAATTGAAAATACCCATTTCTAGTAGAATAGCCCATGACAATCTGTAGTGTGGTAGCTGAGCTTCTACATGTAGTAGAGCATGAAACTGCAAGCTGCGATATTCTGTTTTGAACGTCGATAAAGTGTGTCAGTCTAACCCTTTGTCTTCGCCTACCTTTCATAACCAGGTTGGTTAACACGAAATGTTCTCCGTTTCAACAAACATCTCTTTCCAACCAGTGATTTCTAGAGATTAAAGCAAAAATAATGAATACAAATACAAAGTATGAATTCATGTGAAAATATTTATCAACGATATACACTGTAGGAATTTATTTTACTTGAAAGATCACGAATTTAAAACATACAAAGTGATTATTCAGTAAAACAATACGTAAAAATGAAGAAAATCGTTTTTAGGGCATCCTATATAAGATCCCTTAAATATTGTGAAATTATTTTAAATCCCGTAACATCTTTATGAACCTTTAAATCTTTAATACCTTTTAAAATGACTTCAAAAATTGAAATCTGATCTATGCTATACTCAATTGTTACGGTAGCTTTACAAGAGATGGGGGGAGGATCCAAAAGTCGTCAAAAAAAGCGTCACGTAATAAATAGATGATCCAAAAGTATCGACTTTACGTCAACATAAGCTTTAGAATTTTTTAGTGTGACGAAATGCTCTCTCATTCATGTCAGTTTTGTACAGAAGATGGTAAATGATTTACTTCCTCAATTTCTCTTCTCTCTCCTCTCTGCGTCTCTCTTCACTCCATTTGTTTAAACTGCCATATATGCCGGAGACACCGCGAGTGCATTATATTCTTGCCACGCGTCTACTGGGCAAAGGTGTTATTAGTATCTCCTAGCAATAGAGAACGTGCTCTGAGCACGTGCGAGAAAGTGTCAGTAATTGAGTAAAGCCATTAAAGATAGAAAGGTCGTATATGTGCAGCAGAGGTAATAAAGATGGTTATGCAACAAAGAAGTCCACGTGGAATAAATGCTTTTCAAAAGACAGGACATTTCCATCCATTCGTTTCTTACATTTCTCTATAAGAAATTCATATAGGGGTAACATTAGTTTTTTTTATATCTACTTAACTATATCTGTTGCAGACGTTGAAAAGCCACACACGTGTTGAGAAACAATTTCTTTCAACGATAAATAGGTGAAATATAACTTCTTCACATCTCCCTAATGTTTTTTTGATTGATCAGAGGATCGAAAATCTCCCCCACCCTGCTTGCTTACATCCACATTTGATATTTCAATCGTTTGCTCTCTACTAAGGCATCATCAGCCACTTGTCCGAAAGAAGTTTCAGCTTTTTTGAGTTAAGGCCTCCTGGTTTCTTGTGCTTACCTTCCATTTACTGAGTAAACATTATTGAATTTTTTTTGTGCTCCTGAGGAACATTTGTAGGCGTAGACAAAAATAGGTTCCCGTAAAATGTAAATGAATTCACGTTTACTTGATTGCATCATGTCATTTAATTTATAAAGGAAATTATTTTTAAACACAATTGATTCGTGACATTGTTGTGTGAATTTCAGTCCCCGATCGAGGAAAAACTGAAAGGAAAGGTTGCTTTTTATTTTGTAAATTAACAACTTAAATTCTTTTGTTAATTATATCTCAAACGAGGTCAGGATCTCTTATAGAAAAGTTCTTTAAGTAAAGAATTGAAGTGTTCTCACTTGTTACGATTGTACAATATCCAGACTTACGAACTTACTTCTCCATTCTTCTTTCTCTGAATTTAGCAGTGAACAAGCGGAAGTCCTTCACGCTTGTCGATCTCAAACACCATTGGTTTCCCGGAAATTGAGCCATTTACCACGTCGGTGTTTCTGCCTGCAACAAAGTCCCCTTTGTGACTTTGTTACTTTGTCTACAAGTTTTCTATATTCACTCTATTTTCCTCATGCTTACTGGAGTAATGGTGTGAAACGAAGAACAATCTTCAGAACTGCTTTTATACACGGAGAAAATGTGTTTGGTAGCCGTTCAAGTAAATGTGGTAAAATTTGGATATAGTGGCTTTTCAGCGATCTGTAATATTTATTTCTAGAACCTCTACGATCTGTTCGGTAACGATTACTGAAGTTCGGTAGACACTCGACGACTTCGGTAATCGTTATCGAACAGATCGTAGAGGTTCTAGAAATAAATATTACAGATCGCTGAAAAGCCACTATATCCAAATTTTACCATATTTACTTGAACGGCTACCGAACACATTTTCTCCGTGTAAAAGACTTTATTTTCTGTGTAATAGTTTACTTGATACGGTTCTTTAAATTTTAAAGTGGTTCCTTTTATACTCTTATCGACACTTTTATTTTAAATCTGAAAAGTACATGCACATCCATTGTTTTTAAAACCCGCACCGCTTCAAATTCTTTAGAAACATTAAAAATCTCTCTTGAATATCTTTAAAATCACTTAAAATTCTGTTAAAATCACTTCAAATGATGTTTTTTATCCACCACTACCTTAAAGGTGTTTCAGTCTTATTTCCAATTTCGCAAAAAAATAAAATGGGACCATATTTTTCTTCGGAATAAAGCTTGGAGGGAATTATTTTTTAATTTATGTAA
Organism: Synergus gifuensis; assembly: GCA_904066015.1. Classification (NCBI taxonomy): domain Eukaryota; kingdom Metazoa; phylum Arthropoda; class Insecta; order Hymenoptera; family Cynipidae; genus Synergus; species Synergus gifuensis. The sequence goes on from CAJFCO010018503.1 coordinate 644,631, forward strand.
AGCAGTTAAATATGCTGGGCAATTTTAACTTGGAAAGCGTCACGGAAGAAATGAACGTTAAAAATCTGATTTCCTCTAGAATGGTGATTATACTTATGCAACTTCTATACGCGAACACATAGTTCGCTCGCTCGGTTTAGATGAGGCGGCACGTTAAAGTTCTTTCATTAACGAAACGTTTCGCTTTAGAAGTCTTTTGAAATCGAAAATTTCACGTAAGCGTAGCATTTCATACGCGTGAAAAATGCTCCCTGCTGTAATAATCCTGCAGAGTTCTCGAAAAAGTTCGGAAAGTACAATTAGGTTGATATGCCTTTAAGGTAAAGTTTTTATATTTTCGTGCTCACGAGATTTTGGAAGGTTTCTGTTGAATCATCATTTTATCTGTTGGAACAAATGATCCAAAGTTGAAGGAATGAAGAATGAATGGGGCAAAAAAAATATAACATATATATATATATATATATATATAGATGAAAAGTACATACAAATATATTCTGTTCATTTATACCACATAATATTATTTTTACGAAATAATAGACTACTGAACTAATTAAAATACCTAACTTTTCTTTTTATATTTTTGTAAGGTTTAATAACATCTATAAAATAAGCTAATGAAATTGAATAGTCTGAAAAATTAATAACATGGCGGCAAGTTTTTTTTCTTTTTCAAATAGACCTTTTTTCTTAAAGAATATAAATAGTTTTTCTACCAGATTATATTAAATATTATTATTCTTTTGCAGATTGCCAAGAAGTTCATAATATAGAATCAAATATCTATATTAAGAAATAAAAATTACTAGAGGGAAGCAATGAAGAAGGGAAGAAATGAAGAAGAAAAAAATGATCAGATATTTTTATCTAGAACATTAAAAATGAAGATGGCGTCGTTTTTAGTGTTTTCTTGCAGATGAGGGCGGCTAGTTGGGCCGGGTTGTGTCGCCGGAAACGCGACTGATTATGTCGCGTGCTTGCAAGCTTTTTCGCCCGACGTTTCCCTTCGCGGTCCTCTTCTCGCCCTTTCACCGTCCACTCCTCGTCCTGCTTTTCATTCTTCTCAGCTTTTCTTGCAAAGTGCTTTCAATCGAAAGGAACTCAAAGTCCTTGGACGATTCACACGTTGACATTACTTTTTCCATGGCTGAAAAGATGGGAAGATACGAAGAAGAAGGAAGTGCGACTTCAGACAATCAGGAGAGCTTCCTCGAGAATGAAGCCTCTCCAAGTCCCGAAGATGACGACAATATTGAGAGTATTGACGAACTCAGAGACAATAGATCGTTATTTTCGCTAGGAAATAGGAAGGATTCAGTGGAGTCGACAAACGAGAATATGTGTCCTGTGAACGTTTGTACGACGAAAGTCGAGACTGAGAAGAACAAGGAGGACGGATTTCCGGTCACCATCCTCAACTTAGTTTCCGACGTTAATGTAACCGATAGGACTGCGGAAGCACCCAACAACGAACCACCGTTCGTCGGTTTCGAGGGTTCTCAGAAATTTCCAGTTAAGGTAAAGCTCATATAATTTTATTGTACTCATAATGACGCGATTTAGTGCAGCAAGATTTGAGATGCCTAGGATATAAGCTTCGAGGATATTTCATTTAATGACTAAACTATGCAGGACATTGAATAGTTCACTTGAACAGTTAGACAATAATGTGTACAATATAATCTTTGCACAATATGAAATCTAGTTTAAAAGTGAAGTTAAATTTTACCTCTTAAAAGCATAACTTTATTTATTTTTCTTTCTTTTTGTAGAACTTTATTGCAGTAATTATGTGACAACTAAGAATTTTTTTCGAGAAACATCTAGCCCTTTGTCTACTTCGCTATATATACTGTTGTGGAATTTTCTTCTTCTACAGCGAAGAATAATTTCTCATTTCTATTTGAAGGTAACCTACAAACCTTCTTCTGCCTCAAGTGGTGAAAAGTTTGACAGGAGGCACTTTGGACCCCAGAAGTTGGAAATTACAGAACCACCTTCAAATACATCAAGAGTACAAGTTACTGAGGCATTGCCGGATTTACCAATGAGCCCTAGTCGAGATGTCCTGCACCATCGAAGAAAAACGAACAAGGTGACAGAGGAAATCCTCGAAAATAAGGATGAAAAGCAACAGTTCAGTAGCGAAAATAACTTCAGCGTCAGCTTTAACGATACCTTCGAGATCCTCTCTACTGACAACATTGTTAACTTTCAAGAAAAGAGTGAGGAATCTACAACTGCAACTACAACAACAACTAGAAAAATGTCATGGTTACCTCTTCGTGATAAGGACCTAGAAAAAGAAGTTTATGTGCCAAAAAATATTGCTAAAAATGTGGAGGGGGGAAAAGTAAATGTGACTATTTTGGGACTGTTTGAGATGACGCAAAAAAATGAACCCAGACCTGAGGGTCCTAGTGAACTACAAGCTGCCAAATTGGCGATTGATAATATCAATAAAATGGGATTGCTGCCTAAATTTCATCTAAAACTTCATCACAATGACACTGAGGTGAGCATTCTTTATTCTCTGTATTATTTATTTATTTATTTTCATTTGCCACAAGTTTAGCTAACCAGGTTAAATATTTCCCACATTATTCGTTGCCTTCTGCTTATATTTAGACTTTGATTGCTTGGTTGTTTCTCGTAACAAAACCTCAACCTGTTTTTAGTTGAAAACGCTGTAGGATCCATTTTGCAGGTGGTAGACTTTGAAGTGCCTTTAGTGCTTTCGCACTAAACTGAAGCTCAGTAAAAGCCAAATAACTCATGCTCTCAAAATTCAAACACACCAACCTCTATAGATTCATATTTATATATTAGATATTCTCAGATAAAAAAACAGTTGTTCTCCTTTTTTCTCTTATCAGATGAACACGGTAGAGACATGATTTTCTGAGGAGGGTGAAAAATATTGACAGAAAGCTTTCCTTCGGATGGTACTTTATATGGTAATGTAATATTGCTTCGTTTCATTCGAGCGCAGCTGCATCTGAGATTGACAACATATAATATCGAATTTTACGCGTTAATTCTTATTCATGACACAAATTAAGCAGAAAAAGGGAGGCAATAATTTTTCGATAAACATCTCTGAATTTTAATAAACCTTTAGAAGAACGTTGAGTATTTTTCTTGATAACATCATTGAAAAAGATTTCTCCCTGTTAATTTCCAGCTGCCAATCACATAAAATGTCTTCCAACAAATATCAAATATCCTCTTTACTTCTTGATTTACTCAGGAAGTAAATATCTGTCTAAAGTGGGACGTTAGATTGAGGTTTCTACTGCTAATGACAGGGGCAATGTCAATCAGGAGCAACCGAGAGAAGCTTCTAAATTCTCATTGTCTCAGGCTTTCCTTAGTGTTCAACATCCACGATGAATAGGATGAATGTTTGGGAAATGCTACAGTTGCCTTCATAAAGTAAACAAATAAACATTCTCGTGCAAACATCATAACCCAGGAAGGATAAACAGAAAAAGTTGTTTTATGTTCCACGAGTTCACGAAACCTTTAAAATTCCTCAAAATTTCCCGCGATATTTATATTAAAATCCCTTATTATTCTTAAAAATATCTTAAAATAGCATAAACTCTTTTAAAACTCCACGAAATATCCTGAAATCCTTTAAAATTCTACGAAATCTTTTAAAAATCGTAAGGTGTTGGTTTGCTAGTTACACTAAAATATTACACATATTATCAATCTATGAGGTGTTTTCGACCTTCAGTAAAAATTCTGAGAATAAAAGTAAGTTGCAATCCCTTTGTATTTTGCATCAATCAAAACGTATATTTAGAACCCCCAGGGTTTCAGTTTCTGTCAAAAGAATCCTTGAAGACTCGTAACAGTTTTGAAGATACGACGTATCTGTATAGAAATGAAATTCAGTTCTTGGCGCAGAAGAAAGAGTTAATTCAACAAGTGGAGGTGGTTTTCACCCTTCCCTCATACTAAACTCAACGTCTACCCTCACAGAAATATATGTAGAAGCATATGCGCACATCTAACCACCACATCTCTTTCTCTTTATTCTCATTTTTCTTTTTCTGCTTTCTCTTCACTTTCAAAACTTTCTTTCCTTTTTTTACCACCGTATCCCTTTTCCATCCATTCGCACAGTTTCATTAAATGCAAGTCTACGCCAATACCAATTTTTACACATGTAGGTTATCTGTTTGCAACTCTTTCGTCTTTTACTTTTCATGCGCGAAATCGTCTTTCATACTCATTTCCTTTTTGAATATAAATAAAAAAAGAAAAACTTTACTTACATCGACTATGATACATGATACTTCATGCAAAAAGAAATATTATAGAAAGTAGATAATATAAAAATTTATAATGAAGGAATAAGGTCGCAGATAGCAGAAAAAATTCTTTGAAAATGAGCCCCTTTTTTAGAGAGGAAACCATCTTGGAGCATTCAGATTTTATTTAGTGGAATGATATATTGATATTTAATAAGTTTATGCAATCTGCTGATCAATTGATTAGACTGCGCAATACAGGCGATACGGTTTAATGGATTTATAGACGAGACGCGTGATTGCGTTTCCTGATAGGACTATTCAAAACATAAATAGATATATAGATATAATCGGGTATATAATATACACATATGATTATGCTTCACCATTGCTCTGGAATGGTTTTACGTTTATCGAAATATGCGAGACCTCAATTCAAATCATTCAACTAATGGTTTTAACACCACACGTGTCATACATTCATTTCGTGAGTCACTGAAATAATTTTGTTGAAACTTTTTTTATAATTTTTGTTTAAATACAGTCTATGTAAAAGTTGAAGATAATTCACAAGAGACTTGTTTTATCTTCGAAAAAGATTGAAGTTTTCAATTGTTCGAAATTGGAAAACGAATCAACACTGACAAAGTTACAGGACGTAGTTCCAGAAGACAATCTACAAATAAAAGATTCTTCTGATTACAAAAGTATATTTTAACTATTCTTAGAACTTTGTACATTTACCTTGAATCCAAATAAAAAGAGTCAATAAAATCGTTCAAGAGAATGAGTTCCAAAACTCTAATGTAAAGAAACTATTAGATTTCTCAAAAACTTTTCAAATTCTCAAATTTAAATCGCTTCTTCATTTCTCAGCATAAAGTTTTAGCAAATCCAGATAACGTCTTTTATTACACGCAAAAATGCGAATATTTACGATCAGTGAAACAATGTTTAAGTAGTTAGAGATTTACGGCAAATTTTAAGTGGCTCTTATCTCATACATTCATTTTAAGAAAATATTTATTACGATAAATTTTCATCTTTTTTTGTCAATTGGCAAATTTGGCATTGGAATTGAATAAAATCTTCAAATTTGCAGGAAATTCGAGTTTCATTATTTACTTAGAGATTGAGGACGAGAAGTGCTTAATCAAACATAAAACGAGGTGGTATGTGTGCTTGTCGGATGCAGAACAATAATCTGCCTTTACGATCCATGTTCTGACAATCCGATAAGATAGTCGCTGCCAGAATAGCACGACCACCGACAGGATTAATTGACAAATCACACAAATCGCTACTATATAGACGGTAATAACATCAGTTCTACAAATTAAATTGAAGTTTCAACAAAGTACTCTTAGCAGTAACGAATCTCTGTTCAGAGTTAGGAAAGTATAAAAAGTAAAACGACATAGGCGAAGACAATACAAAAACAGAAACTGTTCTCGACTTTGTCCTTTCGTATGAACTTTCTATAGAATTCCTACTTCTCCTTACAAACGACTACTCATTTAAAATACGTTGGTTTATACGTTTTTCTATTTACTCATTGTATTTCTTGTAATTAAAGCTTCTCTTAAATTGGTAACAACTTTTTCTAATCCATGCTTACCTCTAATGAGATTGGGCTAAATATCTAATCTGACCCAAATGAATTTTTTTTTAATTGACGACAGAAATGGTCAAAAATAATTTTTTTCGAAAATAGACCGTCTAGCCTTTTAAATGTCAGTTTTCTCGCAGTAATTGTCAATTTTGACAGTAAAGTAAAAATTACAAAAATACTCGTATTTTAAAATTTCGTAAGATAGACGTCTGAAACTTTAGCTCATTGAGAAAAAAAAGAATAAATAGTGAATATTTTATAATATTTTATACCGAATTTTCATTTATAATCCTCTCTAATTTCTCGATCGAAATTCAGAAGAAATAAAAATTACAAAACCTTTCATAATTCATGAATTTATTGTTCTGGTAAAGCAAAGTTCTGTACGTGACACTCTGTCCAGTGTTTGGATTTTGACGCATACTTATATGTTTTAGTAATTACCTCCAGTTATTTCGGAATGGTTACAATGGCGCATTGTATGAATATTCATTTACACCCGATCAATTTTCGACGTTGATGCAATTAAATATTTTTTTTGCACAAAATATCTCTGTTATTAAAGGGTTTATATGAGTATATAAACATTTGTTGCCTTCAATTCACAGATTACAAATTTATCGTTTCCATTGTAATATTCAATGTTATAATTGAAATAATTTTGAACAAAAATATGTTTTTTTTTTTACATTTTGTTATGAGTTTCATATTTTTCAGTTGAAAGGATAATAAAGTTTGCCTTAGTTTTACTACAGAAAGTGTATTATTTCTTAGACATTCTTTCATACCTACTTCAAAGTCAACGTATAAAATATTGGATGTAACTTTCAAGTTATTAAATTCTGAGATTCTCTAAAGGGGATCTTATTTTATGTAAAAATGGTCTTCATTTTTAAAAATAAAAATTCCAAGCGATTGAGAATCGTGGCTTGATTGTTTGATTTTTAATTTAATAGCTGATACTAATTGATGTATGCTGGATTCAATTAATTACAAATTGCCTAATGCAGACAGATATTATAGATAATTCATCGGTTAACCCCTAAAAGCATTAATTATAGAACATCGAAGCCATTAATCCGCACTTCTCTTTGGATTAATGTGCAATCGATAAAATGCGTTTTTCATTCGTTTGACGGTCCCTCAATCTGTCGACGAATAATTCAAAGAATGGCTGGTGATTCATTTTCTTCACTACTGGCAGGAGAAAACAAGGGAAATAAAAAGGCAAAATTAATTAATCATCTTAAAAACAATTCCTTCGATAAATGCGGATCATAAGCCAAATGATAAGTTCTTAGTTCCTTATTTTTCGAATAGTAACATAGTGGACTCTCCTCTTTAAACAAAAACATTTCTTTTATTCCAAAATTACGGTTCTTCAATTCATCTCAAAAATAAGAAAAAAAGCAATACATTTTTTGCTTGTGAGGGAAATGTAGAACAATCGTAGATGTCAGTTATTTTCACTTTATTTATGTCTTAAAAATATTATTTTCTGAAATAAATTTCTGATTTTTTTCGCGCATTCTAATTAGATCGGAATGAAACATTTTGGTTCAGAAACGAATTCCGGAATGATTCAGAAAATTTTGGATTGGTTGGGAATGAATTTCAATCTAAAATTTTCACCAGCGGTGCGAATTCAAAAGCTTAGCAGACTATTTCTTTTTGCGGTGAAACTTTCAAGTGCGCTTGAAATCACAACGAATTGAAAATTCCGAAATACGTGTGGTGCAAAGGATCGCACGTCCTTGGAATATCGATTCAGAATTGTTGATGCGTAAAATATATCCTGGAACGTTTGACTTCTGATCTCACTCCAACGATTTTGCCTTTGACTTGGATCAATATATATGCGCTTTGGATAACTTTAGCTTTTCCTCGTGTTTACAGATGCTTTGTTATGCATTTACAGACAAGAAACAAAAAAATTTTAAGATAAAATCTAATTTTTAGAGAAAGTGTAATCTCAAATTCTCTTCTGGAAAACATGTGCGAGAAGTAAATATTTCGAAATTCAAAGATGAATATATCATGATTTACAATGTAAATACACTTTTTCGCATTTTCATTATTTCTTTGTGTACACAGTTTGAAAAATAGACCATCATTTTGTGTTGGAAAATTCCATCATCGCCTAGTCGTCCTGAAATAGCTGCGATTTAATATTCCATTTCAATTTTTCAAGCGTTGTAGAAAAGTTTTCGACGTAAAAGCAATCTTACACAAACTGAATTGAAATCGCTAGTAATAAAAAGAACATTGTAGGAAAATAGATAAAAAATTTACCAAGGACAAGAGGATTCGACTTCAAATATGGAGAGAAAATTTTGCAAAAATTGTTCAACACACACATTTATATATATATATAATTATAAGTTTACAAATGAACAAATAATGAACCTCCATAAACGATTCAATTTTATGTATGTATAATCTCTACTGAAATTTTTTTTATAGTTGTAATTTTTTTTATCGCACCTTATTAAATGCAGAATCTTCGAACGGACAGGAGATAAAAGCTGGAATGTTGTATTTTTTATTTTCACAGCTAACATAAACTTCTTTTAAAAAATGATAATATTCAATAAAGAGCCCCGTCTAACGTCCGCTTAGATAGGCATACATATAAAGTTTCGATAAAATTGTATATGACGTCGCAAAACGATTGAAATTTCAACAAAAGGTGCACGTGATAGATCCAGTTTGTAGATCCAGATTCCTTTATCAACTAGTACACTGAAAAGACCAGATTGTTAATTTGTAGATTTCAATGAGAGCCTTTGTTTTTCACTCTTTCGATTTCCAGTCTCGGATTTTATTTGCGTTTCTTTAGAATCATTTAACATATTTAGAAAGACAATAATTGGTTAAATAAAGGCTCCTGTGATTTTTTTTTACAATTTTTATAGATTACAATTAGATATGTACTAAATTACATATTTAAACATTTTAAACTTAGGAAATTGAAATTGAGTTCGAGTCTGGGCAACGCCGGGAAAATTTCTGTTAGTAAAAAAATGATAAAAATAAAATGATTTTGGGAACTTTTTTTTGATTGAATAGAGTGTAGAAATAAAAATGAAAATTAGTGGAGAAAGCTTGTTGGCAATGTCATTTTTACAATAAAAAATTAATTTCGAGAAAGGTGCGTGAAATTCAATTAGTCTATACTCTAGTACAAGCTTTAATGAAAGCAGGAACGAGAAGTTAAATCGTATCGAAATAGTCAATTCAAAGCTTTTTCTACACGTAAAAACATCAGTATGTGCTGTGAATGGTATCACTCCGATGGAAAACGAAATATACAAGCGTAGAATCGTTAAAAAAATGATTCTACAAGAGTTACCCGAGAAACATTCTCTTGATGGTGATTTACTTTCAATGAATGGTTTCACCTAAAAATTCTGATGTTCTCGTAAATGGTTTTTGAAACAAAAAGAAAAACCTTATTTCAAAATTTGATCAACGGAGAACTAGCACAGGGCAAAGGGAAACTAGAAATGGTAACGACATTTTTTATTTATGAAAGAGCAGTCGAAATATTAATTAGAAATGACAATATTTGACAATAAATATGTTTGAATTTTACATTTTGAAGCTGTTTGCCAGTTCATTTGAAATAACAATGGTTCGATGTTTTATTAAACAGTTTGTATGCTTCTCGGTTAAATATTCAAACTTGATTATCCCAGAAGCGTATTTTCGTTTATTCTTCCTTTTATGGTTGAACGTTTCATTAAACAGTCATGATTTTACATTTGGTGGATTGAAAACTGAAGGACATTATTTCCATTCTTAATAGTGAATGGAAATTCATATATTCTTAATTTCAAATATAATTTCGACTTTAAACTGAAGCTGAATATATTCTAAACGAGGAAGCAAAATTTAATAGTAATTAATAGCCCATTTTAAAGTTGGAAGTTTTATTCCTATGTGATATTTTTTTTACCTTTATTTATTTCTGCACTGAAAAAGATTGTTATACGCGAACTTTGATTGTCGAAACTTTTGGATTATGTGAGATAAAGTTTCGAAAGTGTCGAAGGTTCTGCGGCTTTGAAACAAGTTAAAAGTAAAACAATTTCAACGGCTTTGAACATTAGAGAACACCTAGGTACTTGAGACCCTCCAGGCAACGTGGAGAATGGATGACAGATTATGGCCTTGTTTATTGCATTATGCGCTCATGCAGCGATGAAACTTTTTTAACACAAAGCCCACCATGCTAATGTCCGAGCACGTTTGAACAATGTGAAAAAGATATACTTATTTATGCGAAAAAATGTACACTGCATTTTTACGTTCCACTTTCTCTTTTAAAATTTTCAAAGGATATAATATACAATATTTCTGAGAGTAATTTATGAAAAGAAATATTCAACGACTTTTTATTCATTTTTTAAAAATCATTAGCTTCTTCACAAAGCGAGTACTTTACGAAATGTCGATCAAAACAATTTATAATAGCCAGGCCTTGTCGTACATAAGTAAAATTGATGAAGACTGAATATTTTATTTCACTCAAAGCTTTAAACTTTAGACAACTCTTAAAAAAATTTCTGAGTAGAATAATCAGAAATCTGGTTATTTTAACCAGAACTTTTTTTCAGCGAATTATTTTAAGAATTATTGCATTAATAGAGTTCTAAAATGACTAAAATACTAAAAAAAATCAAAGGGAATTTAGCCGAAGAATTTTGTGGTAGTGAGTTTCACGCTCTATCTTTTATTGGATTTTATCAATTGGGTTGTGTGGAAACGAAAATGTTTTGTGTCTCTTATCTCCATTCAGGGCTGTGGCTTTTGCGTATAGTGAACTGCTATCTACTTCCATATATGATGATCACGTTATCTAGGTAAACCTGTCTAAAGTCCATTCACATTGAGTTAAAAGAAAATTAATTTTCAATTTATAAAGAACTATGATATTATCATCGTAAAATTGATTTCTGTCATTATTACATTACATTTATCCCTATAAGATAAAATGTTAAATATTATTTGAAATTAGTGAGGATTCCTAATTCAACTACATACTCTAAATATGAGTAAAGTCATTATTTATTTATATACATAAAAATATAAATAGAGATCTATGAGAAACTTGTAACTCTGAAATAACAAGCTGAGTAAAAAATCTGATATTATTCCCAACTTTTCATTTCTTCCTCTCTTTTCAATTTCCTGACTTAAATTAAACCGACTCTTTCATCAATTCCAACTGTTTCTTACAAAGTTTCTGCAATCCTCTTTCACACTGATTGTGACTATTTAAAGTAGAAAGTAGATTTCGCACTTTCAAAATGAATAAAAGCATCCTTAATGATCTACTCTGCGTTTTTCTTTTGTTTCAAGCGAATCTTCTCCGACACCTTGGTCGTTTCAATTAAACATGAAAGCTTGAAAGGACACTTGATCGCTTTGAAACCTTGAAATGGCATTATAGATACGAAAGAAAGGAAAACCCATAAAGATTTATCGGCATTCGGCACATTCAGTCTCAAAGGAGCAGGTTTCAAATTCGCTTTAAGCAAGAAATCTGAATCTTATATTTTCTTGTCTTCAGTGGCGCAACTACACTTTTCCTTAAACTTGTGTAGGTATTTCTATTACATTCTTTTCAACCTGATATCCTTCATTACATATAAGATCATACATTTTTTTTTAAATTAATGTAGTGTAAAATCAAATAGGTAAATGATTGATTTTGAGATTATTGAGTGGATATTTCCCTTGAAACATTTAAGCCATGGTCTCAATGGGAAATAGCTCAGTTATTATTCTAATAGTTTTCAATTCAAGGGTGTTCTATCAGTAAAGCTTAACGAGCGAGTATAATATATTTCAGCCAAGAAAAGGAAGCAACTTCTGTACCTTTGATGTTCGCGCGTTTAGTACAGTTGACCGCGCGCCTGTTATCTAAAGGTTTACGACTATCCCATGCAACTATAGATCTTGTACAGTATGTAGATACACCATAAACATGTGCAACGATGCACATCGTGGTGGTATTATCAGATTATTCCCTTCGTATTCGGTTGCATTGTGTCGTCACACATCTCATCTGGGAGAAGCAGCTACGGATTTTCTAACTCTACACTAAAAATATAAGCATTATAATATCACTTTCTGCAGAGAACGCAACATTGCAAAGTTGAAGAAAATGTAAATGTCTAGCAGAAAAATAATGTCAGTGAACAATTGCAATATACTTGAAAAACTAGGAGAAATGTTAAATGCGAGGAATTTCATAAAAGATTTTCATGAAAAGTTTTATTCATGTATGTAGCATGAAAATGGACCTCTTTCCTTTTCCCTTTGTCGGCGCAGTTGAACTTTTGATTTCGAGATCTTTTCTCATTTTCCTATTTTCTCTAAACACTTTTCCTATTAAAAAAACAAGGCCAAAATATACTCTGAAATTATTCTCGATAATATTAGAACACTAGAGCCTAGAAACTGAAGAGACTACACGAAGTGGAGAAGAAAGGAAGTATAAGAAACAGACAAAGGTGAGGGAAATAGAGGCCGAATCGAGGTTGGGAATGGGTTAAAGTGAAGGGATGATAGGAGAATGTGGACGGAGGTTTGCAAGTGTGTATGGTCCTAGAATCGATGCTGACCTAGCAGGTGTATGTGAGCGCGTTGATGCTCTTGTTTTACTCTCTTGTTCTTCGCGCTCGTAAAAATGCTGATATCGTAGAAGCGCTCGTTCGTCATATGCAAGCTTTAAGATAGGGCACCAAAACTACAGTCAATTTCTATCCACGAGGCGAAATAGGCTCTGAGATACAGGAAAAGTTGGTTACGATCTTTTTTCCAGAATAATGTTCGCAGTACATAAAATACAGACATATAAACTGGAAAATTTATAGACTCTAAAATCATAGGGAAAATGCAACAAGCTCTTGTTACATTGAAGATCCTGATTCATAATTCGAGGCTTGTAAAGTCACTGAAAAATTGATATGTTGGAGTCGACAGTTTAGACGTGAATTTTCAATTTTATAACCGATCATATTTTGAAGGATGATAAATTGATGATATTGAAGGAACACTTTGGAAGAAGCAATATTTAAATAATAAGATTATTGGTTAAATAAAAAAATTTTGTGTTTAGAGGCATCAGAAATCTATTTTAAGTGGAAAGGTCAGATTTTCGTCAGAAAACGCGTGATGTCGATCGACAGTAGTATCAATGCGCGATAGTCGGCCAGTGGTAACATCCTTATTGGTAGGGCAGGCTTTAATATTTATCATCGAAGGAGAACGAAATAGGTTTTTGCTATCGGATATTCCTGGCTCTTTTGAATAAGTGAAACAGTACTTTGGGATCTATCAGTCGAGAGAATCCAATTGAAAACTTTCCAGGAATTGATTCCGTTTCTCGTATTAAGAAAAATATCTTAGGCTCGCATACAGCTCTTTTATTATCCCGAATCTATTCAGGTACTTTTCCACTCCAAGAGAAATAAAAGCATTGTCCTTTTATTATTCATAGGACCTATTGTCCGTAATTCTCAGATGAACGATGTACGTTTTTCCTATCTTAAAAATGTCTTTTTACATCTTTTAGACTCAAGACTCAAAGAGTATAATTGAATGTAAATTCCATTTGAATTTTGAAAATTATTTGGAAATTCAACTCTGAATTGGACTCGACTTTCTTGAATTATAATTTTTAAATAATGAAATTGTTAAGTAAATAAAACATCTAAACAATAATTTTTACTATTTTTGAACAATATTTTTAACTATGATTCATAATTATGTATTCAAGTGGATATTTGATTTGAAAGACGCCTATTTTAATTAAGATTTCATTATAAATGCAAATAGAATTAAAATCACGTGCTTTTTACAGCTGTAATATCAGAAAAATATATGTAAATTCAACCTTAATAAAATTGCAGAGACTTGTGGATCTTTTTGACAAGTCTCTCTTGTCAAAAATCAAAAAATTCAATTGCGAACTTCTTCACCTCAATTTCCATATTCCGTGAAAGGGAAAAATATTTTCTAAAGAAAAACAGAATTGCGACATTTATATCGTATAATATAAATTTTAAATTCGCTTTTCAACTAGACTTTTGATATATTGAATATGGAAAACAAGAATTCGTATTTAAAGTTTAAATTCCATATGAAAATATGTAAATTCTCTTAAAACTCATATTAAGTCATATAAAATTTAATAATAATCTTTAATATACCTCTAATTCTGTCCCTTATCGTAACGCAATTGTAAGTGCCACTTCACAGCCAGATAAATAAAATAATAATTTCATCTAATGAAAAATTGATATGGTATTAAGACTGGATTTATTAGTGTGCGTAAAATAGCCAAATAAAAAAAATTTCTTTTTTATTAAATTTTTTATATCACAAAAATCTTCAGTTTTATGCGACTTACAATTAGTTGAAATACGAAAATGGTCTTAAGTACGTAATGCTTAAAGTACGTAATACTATTTCGCTATATTTTCATTAATAAAAGTCAAACCTCGAGAACTTAAAACATTTCCAATTAAGATTCTTCCAATTTTTCAACGAATTTTTTTCCTCCTTTAGCAATATTTAAAGTCAGTTTAAGTGGGTCAAAGATTCGTGATCTTAAAAATGTACTGAAGTTCAAATACTCTCCTGAATATTTCACTTTCTAAGAGTTTTGTGCATAGATATTAAATATTTAATGATCATTATTCTAAAGATTTAATTAAATAGAGTGTATTTTATGCAAAATTAATACTGTAACTTCCATAATACGGTCAGTTGTGGAAACATTCTGTATGTAAATATGGTTCAAAGTACAATCAGTGAAACAAGGTTGAAACAGGGACAACAGGCTAACGTAGTAAAATGTAATGGCTTCACATAAAACTGTAAGCTTGTAGTTTATTCTCTTTTTTTCTCTCTTGAAAACCAAATGAAGTTCATTTACATACGGAAACAGAATGCTTTATGGACTAGTTATTTTATCTGTTATGAATTAATATAAACACAAAATACTTTACGTGTAACTCCAAGTAACGTCTACAATAAAGGAATAACATTATTTGTTTCAAGAAAACAGTCATTCATTCTTTCTTTTTCTTTTTTTTTAAAGAAAGTATTAGAAACATAGTGCACCAAAGATTAAAAGTTAAAAAAAAAGAACTTTCCAGAAAACAAACTGCGAGTATTGCATCCACGAATAGTAAAATAAAATAGGTGCGCGAGCAAACATATATATATCTGCATAACTTCTTCCATAACTGTTCGGAATATATGTATGCAAACGGCATGACGTATGGTCTAGTATGGCGGAATAGTAATTAACTAGCCGAGCCATACAAGTGAATAATTACCGCACCAACATTTCGCAATAGATACTACAACCGTGCAATAAGAAAAGCAAAATCTCATTACATTCCTAAATTACCTGAATGCGAACAATTAAAGCAAGTAATTTTCTCGTACAAGAATATATTTCCTTACTAATTTTGTCACCTTTTCGTGTAATAATTTAGTTTCAACCTTCCCGTACAGTGTACAAATTTATTTATTCGAAGTAATAAAATGAATACTGGAGCAGGGCAAATATTTTTATTTTAATCTAAAATTGTCCAAATTTTTGTGTATTTGACATAAAAGAGCAATTTAATTGTAAGAGATAAATTCTTTTATGTATCGTGTTACCATTCCAGATTTTTGTTAAAAATAAAAACACAAATATGGAGTTTATGACCTAAGGTTGCTATTGGTTTATGGATTTTATAGGATTTATTTCCCGAACTTCGACTTAAATATAAAATAACAAATAATAAATAAATTTTGTTTAAAAAAAATTGAAAATCTTTGAAAGGTGGCAAACATTTAGCAGTTGTTTACCACTTCAGTTAATTTAAAGTTCGAGAATTTAACGCCAGCGGAACGAAAGTGCAGTTTTACTATTCTACAATTTAAGTATTTACAGGGGAAACGGAAACCAGCTAATGGAAACTTGTACACTGAACTTCTAATGTTACATGCGATACGGGATAGTAAACACAAAAACAGTTTCTATTTCACCTCCTTTAGAGAGTTATCTAGAATCTACTATGCTCTATTAAGTGCAGATTGCTTCCCCTTCTTGCAAAACAATTACCATTTTTACGTATTCCTAACGTAACAATAAAGCGAAGATTCAAAGAAATTTTAATTTATAAATGTTGGAATTGTAAAAAGACTTGAAGAAGATTTAAGAAAAAATTCATCTCAAAACCCTTTTCCAAACCTCTTTTTCTAAATCCCTTTTCCATCCCCTTTCCCAAATCCTTTTTCCAAATGTTTTTTTCCCAACACCTTTTCCAGTCAACTTTTCCATACCCTCTTTCCACTCTCGTTTTTAGGATTTCAAAAACCGTCGTTGATATTGTTTTTTTCTGTAAAACGAAATGAATTGAGGTAACGATAAATAGCTTCTAAGGATTTTTACGAACAGATTTTGCGTTAAGTACACAAAACGAGTGAGAAAAATTGCATTGGATAGGAGTTGGGAGTAATTTCCATTTCATGACTCGCTTCTAACTCTCCCTCATGCTTTTCAGTGTTAGCACCTGATGTGCGAAATACGTTGTTCTAGGGCACATCCTATTCGAGGATTTGGTGAAAATCCATCTCCATGTTACCCTTCAGTCCACACCCGACGAGATTCCATTTATATCCCCAGCGGGTAGTAGTTGAAAACTATCGAGCGCTTCTAAGACATCTTTCAGGGCAGTTGAATTCTCCTACCTGACAGCCACCCTTCCTTTCGGATAAACAGTCGCTAGGAATACAAATTTCTTCACGAAAAAATATCATTCGCTAAGGGAATAACCACGCATTTTAGACAGTGTGAAAAATACGAGCAATGCGGACTTTTTTTCTCCATTTTCTTCTCACTCGAGATTATAAATTGCTCTATTTCATTTCTAGAGTTGGGATTTTAAGACTCTCCTCTGACGAAAGTTTCAGATAGAAAAAATTCTACTCTTTTGAATCCGAAAGACGAACAAAAGTCTTCCAATAGTTCGATATAAATAATAATATAAGTAAAGAGATTTAAAAACGCAATTATTTTCCTCTAAGAAATCTCGGGTACAAACGAATAGATAGGTACGTAAAAATGTTGATACAAATAGAAATAGGGATCATCAATCCAGTGGTTCTTTTTTCTATAAAAAAATGTTTATCGTAGATAAGTTAAAGAATGAAAATGCCGTTTTTGAAAGTTGATTTATGGGTGGGTCTAAAAGTGGAGTGAGATATTGACAGAGAAATGTAACCTCTGCTCTAGTATGATCTGATATACTCTCTTGGGAGTCCTTGTGGCCATGTATAGTCCATTTACACCCTTCACAGGAGGGAAACGTATTTTCGTGAGTCAGCACCTCCTGAGAAAGTTACAAGAGGAATGGCCATTGCTAACTTGTCAGTTCAAATGCGAATTAATCATCGTAAATGCGTTTAGTTAACGATAACTCGCTTCGATAATATGCTTTTATTTGAATATTTGAGCCACCAATATAAATAAAGGTAAAGGTACTAAAAAAAGTCCTTTAATCGATTTTTATTTCTGCTTATAATTTCTTTAATCCAAGAATGCTGAAAATATTCAAATGGATATTTTATTTTATTGCTTACAGTAGCTTGGAAATATAAAAGTTTCAATACGGAAAGACAGACAAAATTGATACTTTATTATTATTAATTTACAACATGAAGTGAAAATTCCTTACGATATAGTATCAAATGACTCTCAAGAGAGTTTGAAGAGTCTCTCATTTTTTAGCACATAGATAAACTATTCCCATTTTGTAAAAGATAATACACGTGGATTGGATTTTCATTATCACAAAAGCGTTTTATTACTTTCTTTATCGTCGTTTTTCTCAAACTCTGTTTTATTTTACTATTTTATTTTCTCACTATTTTCAGTTCGTTAATTTTCTTGAATCAGATTTATTCGAAATTTATTTTATCAAAGAACTCAGCGCTTTTTAGATTCTCTATACTTACTATTCAAAATTCAAATAGCAAGGTATATAATTTCTCATCTCAAATCGTAAAAGTTGTCAATGGCGTTGTCGTTCTTCAATGCGTCAATATTTATTTCACAGGACAATGACATGCATATGCCATTTAAAAAATTGATTTATTTATCATGTTCTGAATACATTAAATGTATACAACTTTTACGAGAAAAACGTGCATCATAAAATACTTACATGATACAGAAATGTTGCTGGTAAAAATATTTTGATAACATAAAAATAATATACCAACACCGCAAATAGAATACGAAAAAAATTCTGTTAAAAATTTATTTTACGTCTAACTTCTGCTGAAAATTGATTCTGATTGAGAAATTGAAATCCCCTATCGGGTTTATCTTTCGAATTCATTGCGTTCAGATGTGAGAAAAAACTTCATATAACTTTTCTTTTTCATTAGGTTCGATCCGTGCACTAGCAAATCACCTCTATTTTCCGTCCTTTCGAGTGTTATCAGAGCTCACGCTCCTCTAAAAGGTTTTAATTTCAGAAAAGGTACCTCTGAATTATCAGAGCTTCGAAAATTAATTCTTTTTGCGAGATTTCTCAGATATTTCCACGTTGGTTAATAGATGAATATTTTAAAGTTACATTATTTTTTATCATTTAAAGTAAAATTAAATCCAAAACCAAACTAAATCATTCTTTCTCCAATTAAAGAAAAGAATTAGAAAAGATTTTAAAATATTTTGAAACATACATTATTCTTGCAAACCTGATTGACAAAAATTTATGACAATTGATTCATTGCAGAAACTTATGCAAATGCTAGTGAATTAAAAAAGTTTTTTGTATAATTGATATTGAATAACACGAGATTAAGAATAATATAAAACAATCTATTTATTGTAGCTCTCTATTAAGAGTTAAAATTCGATCAGTTGACTTGAGTACATTTATCACGTTAGGAAAAGATTCTTTCATATATGAATTCCTTTATTGAATTTTCTCACCCCTAAATTGCTGTTGGAGCATCAGAACAGCAGCCGTCGCGTAATTCTGAGACAATTTATTGTCGTTGCTTTACGACCAGAATCGAGCGTTCATGCTTTTTATTTTATTGGTCAATAAATCCCCCTAAACATTCTCTATAAAGGCGGCGGGGCAAAAAAGGTAATGTACGAACTACAAGCAGATTCAAAATTTTATTTCAAGTTGCACATGAGTATAACTGGCTGTAACAAGTCAAGCGAGAAATGGGAATGCTAATAATTATAAACCACGAGTTGGATTCTTCTTTCATCGGAAAGAGAAAACCCTCGACCTCGTATGAAGAAAACTACGAGAGGCAAACTTTTGGCCTGAAGCTCAAAGCCAAGAACAACTTTGATTGCTCGAAAGTTTGCTAGATACCCAAAACTAGCTATATAGCTAGTTTCACCAACACATACCTTTTCCAACACAGGCGATTGTTTTATCCTTTCCTTTTTAAACTTCCAGTACAATGCACATTTTCGGGAACAGTTTTGCTCTCGCTAATTACACAAAAGCAAGCTTCACGAAAGCTTACTGTTATCTTAAGGAGAAAAAAAAATCTTGTATAAATTTTGGAAATAAAATCGCTTATTGTCTTCCCGTATATTCGTTTTCAACCCAAACTGATCTTCATTAAAATGACTCTTCGTCCCCTTTTTTATAGGTTGAGCGATAATATCAGCCATAATTCGTGCACTTATCTCCTGTTTATTTTTAGCTATTGACCATAATAATCCTATTTTTTTACAATTAAATTTTAATCTCTTAAGTTCATTCAATCATTTTAAACCTCTGACTTCTTTTTGAATTCTTTAAAAATTCCTTGAAATTCCTTAAAACTACTTAAAATATCTTGCAATCCTTTAAAGTTTTTTTTTAAATCCCGTAAAGTTCTTTAAAATCAATAAAAAGTTTTGAAATATTTACGTTTCAATTTTTTTTTTCATCTATTTCTCATATCATGATTGTGTTTATTACCATTTCTCTCTAAATATATTGAACATAACTGAGATTAATCTTCTTGTTTGAAGATTTTGATATTTTTTATTTTATATACCTGTACTTTTTACTAATTTATATGATGAATTAGGTAAAATGTATAATAGTTGGAGAATTAATAGCTTCAGATATAATTTAGGGTCGTTGTTTACGTCTTATATGGAGGATAATTATATTAACTAATATTAGAGCTATTGGTGGCTTAGTAATTTAATTAAAATGGGAACAATTAAAACTAGCTTCTCGCATCGTATCCACACCCTTATACCTTCCTCTATTTAACTGCAATCATCCCTTATTGCCATCCTCGGAATATCCCTACTAAAACTCAACTCTTTACACACAAAACACCATAACGATTATTATTAATTTGTAACGTTTATAGTCAGCTAAAATTTCAAGATAGCCATTAGATTATAAATTAAATATCCTTTGTATTAAAATATACATTGCTTTGAATTTCGATCATAGATTATAGAATAGATAAAAAATTCTTTCTCTCTTCAAGAGATTTTTTTTTTCCATTTCAAGCGAAACTCCGCTCTAACTAAGGATACTGAAATAGTATATTTTCATATAAAAGTTGTTAATTTCACTGTGTTTCCATCCAGTGAGAAAAACAAGTTTAACTTTCGTTGCCCAACCGCAAGAAAAATTCTCGTTAATCTCGATAGCATAACAGAATGCGTTCATTTATCACCATTGAAAAATAAATTGCTTGTAACGAAAGATAATTGAGCTTCTCTCTCTCTTTCTCTCTCCACTGTAACACAGCGATTCCACTTTTTCCAGGCGTCTACATTTTATATTAAAATTCACACAATTGCCTTGGGACGATTCAATTTTATTTCTCGCTTCTTCAGCAGCTTGAAAACGTACAATGAAAAATAAATCATTCGTATATTATATTTTAAAATGCATTGTTCATGCGTGCATTCAACATTTGCGGATTTTGATGACTAAACTATTTTTAAATCACTTGCATCGCAGTGAAGCATATTTTGTGTTCACGCTTCAAAATTTGTACAGGAATTAAAATATACAGTGTAGAAATGTTTCTGTGGCACTGGCATTGGCCGGGCTTAGATCGGGTAACTCTGATGGTCCAGATTGGGAGGTTTCATCATCCCCTGTTTGGACCAGGTTCGGAAATTTCTACACGGGCTTTACTGGAAGTGGAATATCCGGTAATTAAGGCCCGACCGGGCCACAGCAAACTTTCTATTACACGGGAATGAAAGAAAAACAAAAAAAAAAGTATCCCATTTGGAAACATGTCTATGAAGTCTAATATTGGATCGAGCTCAAATCTATATAAATAACGAATTTGCACCCTTAAACTGAATTGTTAAAATCAACTTGAATATGGAATTTTTTCCGAGTTTTTGTCTTTCTTTTTTATCTGGTCGAAAATAATTGGTCGTTAAAGTTTGCTTCAATCCTCCTTCACTTTATGTGTATACATACCTATATATGTATATATACATTACAAGAGTACTTCGGACATTTCATTCAGAATTGAAAACTAATTTTACAATTTTAGTTATCTATTATTCTTTCATGAAAATTCTTCCATCTGTCAAAAGTTTCCAAATAATGGAGACATTGTCTCTCTTCCATTGGAATCAATTCTTGTTTATATTTCATAATTGTAGTGGCTTTTATACTTGGTATTCAATATATTCTTTAAGAATTTGTTTTCAATGAGAGAAGAACTACTCGGGACATTCATTTAACTTTATTGTAGGTTCTGATAAATTAAGTTTTTAAGGAGAGGAGCTTTCTAACTTATTAATGTGAAGAAGAAATCTTATTATTTAGTATATGAAAGGACGTTTCTTATTGCTTGGAAATAAGTAAATATATGTATTATAAATAAACTAGAGTAAATAAAACTACTGTAGATTTTTCTTTAGTTAAAAGGCCAGCTTTTTTATTGACCTCATTTTGTCAAATATCAATAGTATCTCTGAAATGTGAATAAGATATATGATAGTAAGGGCAAATCTCAATATGATATATAATAATTTATGATATAAATTTATAATTTTAATATATATTTATAATCGTATATATTATATATTATATATATAATATCTCAAATATTGAATAAGATATATGATAGTAAGGGCAAATCTCCAACTTCACCCACGATTTTTCCAAGAGTATAATGGCGCAAAACCTTAAAGTGACTTTCTCGGAAGAAACGGAAATTGAGTTGGTAGCATCACCGACCTAACCTTCTGATAAATTCTACACATTCTGCAGAGACAGTTCATAACTTCTGAAATAGCTCAGTAACGTCCTTAGTACTGATGGTTCAGTTCCGTAATAATAAAGTTATGTCAACACAATCTGTGTCGAAGAAGTAAAAAGGAGCTTTTTGAGTAGAGAATAAATGAAAATGTCGAATACAATCCGAAATAAATCCAAAGTTACCTTTCAATCCATGCTCCCAATCCTAATTAATTCCAAATCAATCAAAATGACTTTCAATTATTTTTAATCCGAAGATCCAATCCAAGTGTATCCGAAACTAATTCAAAAGTATATTAAACTATTTATTTCTATAAAATTCTGAAGTTAATTATTGGTACAGAAATACAAAATTATAGTCACTTTGAAAATATATATTTCAATATTCTGTTGCAGTGTGATCCAGGTGTGGCAGTGGATCGTTTTTTTCACGCGATCTACTCGTCAAACAGAAATAATTTAATGCCTCTTCTCCTTGGTACGGCATGTTCTGAAGTATCAGAAACTTTGGCAAAAATTGTTCCGTACTGGAATGTCGTTCAAGTTTCTTTTGGATCAACAGCACCTGCTCTTTCAGATTCAAATGAATTTCCACTTTTCATCAGAACAGTCGCTCCTGACTCAAGTCACAATCCCGCAAGAATAGCTCTGATCAAACATTTTGGTTGGGACACAGTCACGGCTTTTTCACAAAATGGTGACATGTATGCTTTAGTAAGTAAATTTATGATACATTAACTGCTGATGTAGTCCAATTAGAGCCATTATTTTAATTAGAAAAGACTTTTAATTGAATTTGCAATTCGATTAATTGGAAATAATAAGTAAATTAGCAAAATAAATAATGATTAGAGTCCGCTTTAAATTACAACTTTCAAATTCGTGTTTAAAAATTCTAATATTATCTATAATTTATTGCTTAACATAACTAGATATGTTTTAACATCTAGTAGCTTTAACCAAAACTTTTTTTTGATTGTGTTTTCAAAACGAAGCGATCGAATTGATGATGTAAATAAAATATTTTTTAAAATGCACAAATTTCCGATAGAAGAAAAATTCTACTTTTTATATATGGGATTCACGTTTGTGAGTTGATAGGGGTAGCTTTACTGACCTAACCATTGGAAATGCTTTGCATTCCCATCGGGGAATTTAGCATGTCCTCCTTTGCAAGTCGAAAGGTCACCGAGGGCTGAATAAAGCCACCAGTTGGATTCTGAACAGATGCGAATCATGCTTGCTCGAAACTTTAGAAATTCGTTCGCTTTTCTTCCTTTTCATGTATTCTCGTCTCGTTTTGTTACAGGCAGTGAACGATCTAGTCACGGAATTAGAACAAGCAAACATCACGTGCACCGCGACTATCACGTTCGCTGAAAATGATTATAAGGAGCAACTGCGAACCCTCAAGGTAAGATGAAGCTGATGAAAGGCACACTTTTGGCATAGAAAAAAGTTAAAACCTATTGATTTCGTCTCTCATTCAATGTTATTTAAAAAGTTAGAAGACTGTTCAAATTCTATCAAATCATCAAACATTTCGTTTTTAGAAGTCGAAAATGTATTTTTCATAACACCTAAATTGAAAATTTGACTTTCGATGCCTTATTCACAGCGGGGCGAAAGTAACAGTTTCAACTCTAGGGTTGAAAGTAAAAAACAGCTGATAGGAAACTGCAAACAGTCTCATTTTCAATTTAGATGTTATGAAAAATTGTATACGTCACATGCAATTATTTAATCACTTTAAATCGATGTTCGAAATGATATAAATGTTTGTTGAATTCTTCTTTTCATTACTCCTATTTATATACTAGTGAAATAACTTTTTTCTTTAATAAAAAATGTACAGGACTTGGATACGAGGATAATCATTGGCAGTTTTTCGCCTCGATTAGCACCGCACGTTTTTTGCGAGGTGAGTTGAATTCATAATTACCTTTTAATAACTTTTTAAACTTCCTAGATAATATACTGATTTAATTTAATAGTTAAAGTAAAATTTTACAAAGTAATCAAATTTATATCCAAGAATATGGAATTTACGTACTAAAAGCTTACTTTAAAATTAAGTTCAGCTACAAAGGGAAGCCCTACTGTGATTAATATATTAACGTTCCTGAAAATTTAGTACATTGTTAGTGCAGGGGTCATTTTCATTTCATGGCTGGATTATTATTATAACAGCAGCAAATGTGTTATTGCCTGCTAATTCAGATTACAGGTAATAATGTAAAAGCATTAATAATAATCACTTATTTCTGACGCTTTTTAACTGTAATTGAAATATTTTAAAATGCTTCTGGTACATTTCTCTCTTTCGAAATGAGTACCTGAGGGAATAAGCGTTAATTGTCGGCTGTGTCAAAATATACATATTCGAAAAAGACTAAAAAGCAAAATATGTTCGATGTTTTTCCCAATACCTGCAGAACAAGGTCCTAAACTGGGTCAAATATAATTACTTCGCCCTGTTTCGTTTCCGGTATACTCCTTTTTTCGTTTCTGTTTTACTTGTGATTTCGGTTCTAGGAAATAACGAATTTGTGCTTTTTTTTTTTTAACCAGGAATTGAACATTATTTACACTGTGCGGCCAATTTTGATGACATCAAACGCATTTTCAAGTTGATTAAAATTTGAAATATCATATGAGCTTCCGGTTTAACACAGTTGATCCATAGAATTATGCAATCTCATGATACGCGTATATTTTAAAATCCCTTAAAATTCCATGTAATATTTTGAAATTCCTTAAAAATCAAAGAAAATTCTATGAAATATCTTAAAATTAGAAAATTTTTAAATAAAAGCACTTTTTATTCATACTCGTATATCGTTTTTAATTTGCTGGAAAACTAGCAGCATGTTAGCTGCTAAAATAAAAAAAAAAGAATGAAATTACACACACTAAAGCATTTGCACGATCCAATAACCAAGCAATCACCAACCCATTGACATCCAGATGTCGAAAGCTATTAGATTAGTGTGCTACTCACGACCACCAACATAATGGCTCACGTGAGACAAATCGATTAATTGTAATTCTTTGTTGATGCAATTTGATTCTATAAAAATGACAGAACGCCATGCTATGAATCAAACGCTCACATTTGAAAGGGGTGAATTTTAAATAAGTCCTCGCGTATTTACCTCTTTTTCACCTATTTCAGATATTTGTCATCTTTTTTATTTAATAAAGTTGAATCATATGAAAAATAATTGACATAGGAATTATAGAATAATTTATTGAAATAAAATAATTTTAATTGCTTGAAATTCTTTAAATTTTTTTTAAAAACGATTAAAATTCTTCGAACTCATTTTGATATTTAATTCTTTAAAAATTTATTCAATCTGGATAAGTATAAAGTAAGCGAAAGTGATTTATTATGTCAACATAGGTTTTTGCTGGGTCGTTGAATATAGATATTTGCGAAGCAAATCTGTTTCATTAACTTGCATCGAATTCAATTTTCTGTCACAAAACCTTTGACCACTCAGGCGGTGAAATCAAGTAAAACAATGGCAGAGATTGCGGTAAACTATCGACTCTCAGTCAACCGTTAAGTTGAATAAACAATTTGATTAATAATCATACCAGAAGGTTATCATAACAGATTCAAGAACGACACTTGACGTATCAATGATTATTCAAATAAGTTCAGAAAAAGATTCTTGAAAATGGAAAAATGTTGTTAGGCGATTTAAAGAACGGAACCCTTACAGTAAAGTATAAAATCGTGCTTTTTTAAAAAGAGAGTCTTTCGTTTGTCAATATGTTCTCTGTGAATAAAAATCAAGAGTTGTTAGTGGCCGGTACCTAAGTGGTTCATCTCCAATGGACAAGTTTATTCAGGCCGATAGTCATTTTTTTTATCCTTTCTCAGGGGATTGGAACTGAGAAGCAGCTTTTTACCAAACATAAACGTCCTATTTTTCAGCCTTTGCTCGTAAACGACTCTTAAAGTACCTTTACCTGAATGAGTGGACTATTACGTCGCTGAAAGTGCGCAAAAAGAAAGGGAGAAAACGATAGGAAGGTTGGGGAAATGGCGATGAAGAGGCACAGGGATAACAGAAAGCGATATACACATGCATATATATTTTACAAAAGCCCAGTGAAAAGGGTTCGCTTTGTACAAGCTCTACATCATTACTCTTCTCTAGAACTTTCATCTCCCTCATGTGTCAACGATAAATACGTTTCTAAACTCGTTTCACTTTACGGAAATTTTTTTTTATTTATTTATTCTTGTAATTATGCCTCTATTGAAAAATCCCATATAGGAAACTATATACGAAACTTGATATGAAACTATATAGAATATGGGAAATTAGAAATAAAAAAAGCTTTTTCATGGAAATAAATAAATTCTTCATCACTGGGCACTTTTTAATTTTGGACTAGACACTGAAATTAGGATTACACAAACAAAGTGTCGAGTTACACAACAAAAGTTAATATGTTTGAATGAAAAAATCTCAAATTTTTACCCCTTTTACTGAATGCACGCCAATTAAATTTTATTCATGTGGGTGGAAAGAGCAGAGTGTAATTAATCCAGAAAATGTTCATTAAATGTACCCGACGACACTATAATACCTGAATAGTAATGTTTGCGTAGATTCATTACGAGGCAATGATAAATCAATCAAAATGAAATAACGAACATCTCGTACAAAGAACACTTCTCATTTCTCAATATAGCAATAATACTCACGTCGCTAAAATGATACTTGTACCATTATAAAGTAGTCATTCATTGCAATGATATACGTTTGTTCTGATAAACTGAACTGAAAATAGCCCATAAATAATTGTATGTTTGTGTGTATATGTAAAATTTACCCAGAATATTGTTATCATCTGCGATTCCGACCAGAAAAATAAATAATTTGATGCACCTACTTAATTTTAGCTATGCTAATGTAGATTAATATCAAAATAATTAATTATTATAGTAAATTAAATTGATCTAACTCAAAAGTAATTTTCACTACTGAACATTTTTCAAAATTTGATTTAATAAAATGTCCTTGTCTTAAAATTGAAAAAATGTTTATTTGAAGGGCCTAAAATTGTACAATTTCCAATTGGAATCATGTTATGTTGTATCCTTTTTGTATTTGAATATTATTAATTGTCCATGCAAAGTTTCTCGGGCGCTGTAGCACGCGTATAATATAGCTAGTTACAAAAATAATCTTTGTGTATAATTTTCTGAAAATTTATTCTATCTCCAGGCTTGGAAGCTGGGCATGCACGGAGGTGATTACGCTTGGATCTTACCGGGAGACACGATAGACCTGTCAGGGATGACAGGTGATTGGTGGCACATAGGGCCGGAGAACTGCTCGCCATCGCATCTGTTACAAACCTTGGACGGTCTGATTATTGTTAAGAGCCATGGGGCTGTGTTGGGCGACGATGTCAGCCATTCAGGACTGGTAATTCTCTATTTCCTTCCTTACACTATTCCAATACCGCAGGTAACAAATTAAAAAATCATCTGTATGTTTATATAAATTTAAAATAATCATAACTTCCATATTAATCAACATAATAATGAAATTGAAAACGTCATTTGAATTATTCAACTCATGTTTTCAGTGACCCATATATATTTTATATTTGGCTTATTTTCCCTTTAATAAAAAACTCATAAATGCTGCAATTACTTTATTACTTTCACACTAAAATAATTAACAAACTGCATTTTACTGCATTTTGTAACTTTATGGGATTGTTTATATGAATCTCATACCACGAGAAATACAATCCAACCTCATTTGATGCTCCATCAAATTATGCGAATGAGCAGCACAATTTTAATTTTAATATCTAATGAATGAGACTTAATTTTTATTTTATCAATTTATTTTGTATATAATAATGGTTTTATAATGCCGTATCATCTCTTATCTTTCTATCCTTACGAAAAAATATCGTTACTAGGTGCTAAGTAGTTCAAATTGTTTAAAGTCGGATATATTTCTCCACAGTCAGATACTCAGATATAATATATTCCAGTAGTAAAAGCAATTTTAAGTCAGCCGTAGTATTTCAACTAGTATAATACTATTTTTTCTCAGGAAAGAGAAAAAGTACCCAGTGGGCACAAATGTCCTAACCAAGACGTATTTAAGACGTCCTAAAAAAGTCTTAAGTCAGACCAAATAAAGTTATAAAAACATACAATATTCCAAGGAAGTTTTTAGCATGTATATTTGGAACATTGAACGTTTTTTTAGATGTTTTTGTTTTTTTGAACGCTTATGAGAGACTTTAAATCGACCTAAAGCTGCTAAGTAGTAATATTGTAAAAGCAATTTCAAAAAGATCTAAAATCGTTTCATTTCCTCGAAGAAACATTTCGTATGTTGAAATGTGAGCACGTTCAGCGCCAAATTAGACCTTCTCTACAACTATATCGTGCACTACAAGAGCATTCTCTTGTTCGTATCAACTGGTCATAAATTCTTCTTCAGGAAATCGACTGTCGAGTGGAATTCAACCAACAGACATCGAATGGACGTCTAAGTGTAACTAAAAGCGATCGTAATTTCTCGAGAGTGTACCATCAAATATTCGAGTTGGCCCCTTTGCATTTCTGAAATTCGGTTACCTGCCAGGAATTTTCGTCATTAGCTTGATTGGGCTCAGCTGCCACTGAAAATACCTCCTGACTTTTCCCCGTCGTTCCTTCGAACTCTAATCGCCCGAAGTGACGATGGTTTCATCTCTTATATAGCAATACCGACATCACCAACAATACTTTCTACTGTCAGTCTGCATGTGCTCCGTTGACGTTACTGCTCTAATTTCTTCGAGGGCGGATTCTCTTTGTGTCTAGAGCAACGACGATACCCATAACTGGTCGAAACAATTTAAAGAAAACTAGGCTAAAAGCGTCTCTTTAAGATTACTGTTTCGATATTATCGCAACTCTAAAAGCACAAATTCATATTTTGAAAGTTTCTCTCAAGAGGCACTCTATACATAAAAAATCATCTTTGCACCTTTTTTAATGACAAAAGGTATTATTGTGATAACTGATATTTGAATATTTAAATGAAATATTGTAGATTAAATATGTAATTTTTCTTTTTTTTTCAGACTAGTTCGGAATTTATGTCAGAACTGGCAAAACGAGGTGTCACAGTTTCACAATATGCAGCTCAGACTTATGATGCAGTTTGGGCCATGGCTGTTGCTATGAGTGAAACCGAAACCTTTCTAAACAAGAAAAATGTGAGTTTTGCTCAATACACACACAAACGACAAGACTTGGCTTTCTTTCTCCTTAGACAGCTGAAGGAATTACACTTCAATGGAGTTTCGGTAATTATCTACTTAACATCTATTCTTATTAATTAATTTATTTAACATATTTAATACATCATTTTCTAAAAAAATTCATGGTCTACGAAATTTATAGAAAAAATTAATATATATAATGTATAAATTACATTTCAATATGTGCACTCATTGTGCATTCTTTAAAAAAAATTCTCTCACACCATTCAAGTAATTAAATTATGTTCCAAAACTGTTGTGTAAACGTCAGAGACGAAGGTTCCTTTGATTTCCGAAGTTTGAAGCTATGACGTTTATCAGACTGTGAAAGGCTGAACTCACTTCAGCAAAAATATAGGATTAATGGAAGATTATTTCCAAACAGTAGACTCGACGCATTCATTCTGAAATTACGAGTTCCATCAAGAAACTTCGCAAAGTTTAAGTAATCCTCTTCAGCATTAACTTAGAGAGTAATTAATGAATGAAGATGTAAATCGAAAGTTTGCATGCTCACTCGAGCGAGAACTATGATCTTTTAGGCCAAGAATTATTTTACACCTCTATCCCTTTGTCTTTTCACTTCATAAATAGACAATGAGATCTCAGATTTGAAGAAAAGTAATATTCCCCAAAGAATATTCTTTTCTACTATTGCTGTATCTTTGAAAATTCATTAGTTTCTCCTATGGAGGTCCGGAAGACCTACAGAACCATAAGTTGTGACTGTAATAACAGGTTAAATTATCGCGAAAGTTGTTGTTAGTTTAGAAAATAGCTTTTAATTAATCCTGATTTCAGGGTCCAGTATCGTTCGATGGAGCAGACCGTGTTGGAATAACGGCTTTCTACCAAATGCAGGGTAAGCCATACTAGACTCGATAATAATTAACAACAGCAGAAAGTCCACGCATAAGTTTTCCAAGACTCAACAAATTTTCAAATGACACTTCTCAACTGATTCTCTGGGTTTATACAATTTTATTAAAAATAATAACTTCTCTGGTGAAGTGTAAAAAATAAATAAAGGTATTAAAACAATGGAAAAAAGACCTGCACGTAATTTAAAATATACTAATTACATAACTAATTACATAACATAAAAACGTGTACGTTGTGTTTAGTGACTAACAAATTTCTAACAAGAATTGATTGTTTCGCAACAAGTTTGCTAAGTTTGAGTATTGTTGACTATTGAGTGAAAGCCATTCAAAGAAACTTATCCAGTTTGTTTAGCAGTGACGTTAACCAATAGAATGGCTGTTGATTGCATATATATCTATATACATAGGTCACGCAGTGACAATGGCCGCGTAACGATGTTTCGGTTCTTGTTATAGATCGAAACACAGTCGAGTGACTTCATTTGTGATCGTCCATCAAGGCAATTCAGTCTCTTGATAATACGCTCAAACAGGGCAAAATCAGATATACTAAAGTGCAACTGGCTTTTACGATAAGAAACCACCATCGATATTAATAAGATGCCATTTTCTGTTGTTGATTAATGTTTCAATTTCGAATTTCGCATACAATTTAATGAAAGCAAAAGTCTTTTAAGCTGAAAGACACAATTTGTAAAAAATTTAAGAAAATAATTTACTTATTTTAAAAGTGCCCAGAATTTGGAGAAGTATCCATATAATTACTGTTCTTTCAAGAATCTTCCGAAAATATTTGCTTAATAATTTATTAAGAAAACTTGAGGATATGAAAAGTTCAATAATTTACAAATCTAAGATGAAGTTCACTTTACCTTATATGTGGTTTCGAATGTAAACTAGAGAGTTCTCAAAACAAACTTCGAGCGCCTCTATCTTCATCGCTAACATAGCAGGCAAAGCATTCAGCATATTTTACTCATAAACATTCAATATTCATTTAAATATTCAATATCAATAAAAAAATTTTTTTGTTATATAAATCACGGAATTGAAATTGAATTGCACTTAATTGCAATCAATATTCGCAACAGAATAATCCAATATTTCATAATAAAATATATTCCATCTGACTCTACTGAAAGTCTACATTTTTATTATTTAATAAAAATGTTAAAAGCTAATTGAATGTCTAAAAATAAATTTAATTTCAAAAAATTTTAACTGTATTTCTTAATTATACGAAAACTTGTGCAGAGAAAAAAAATGCTGATAAAGAATCATAAATTTTAAAAAAATTTTCAATTGCTTTTAAATGTTTTTAATTGCACAGTTTATTGAAGTGAAAAATGTTTTAATGGTGGAAAAATTAGGTTCAGCTGGAAAATATTAAAAAGATTAATTTAATGGATTTTTAAACCTATTAAAGTCGGATTTTGGCAGAAATGTAAATTTGTGGAGTTGAAATAATTTAGTAAAAGGCGAATCTTGAAAAGATAGAATAGAGTAGTATACATTTTCTGATAAAAAAGCCTTTGAAGTGAATTTTAAGGTACATGAGATGCTGTCGCATTAACGTGCACAGCCCAATGGTTGGATAAGCTGGCGATGAATTTTAGTAACTTGTGAGAACCGTTGAAACCGAAAACGCGTATCCGCCTAGCTAGTTGAAGTTAGGTGGCATGAAATCTAGGTCAATTAAACCATACTGTGAATATCCATGCTAAAATTTAGCAGCTTTTACGAGAATATGGGGGCTTCGATTAAAATCGACGGAGTGCGCTGAACCGATTAAAAGTCGAAAGTGATAGCGTAAACGAAATTAAGGTAATTGGAAGTACAATTCTTGTTAAAATCTCTCCGATTCACAAAATAATATTAGCAAAGACGAGCCAACTGCAGAACAAAGGGCGAATTTAATATTCGCTCAAATGAATTATAATTAGTCTACGTAAGCTCTGTGAGCTTAAAATCAGAGACAGGAATAATTAACTGCAGAGATTAGAATTTTAAACAATTACGTTTTATCTCATCTGTTCAATTAGTATTTTTATAATTTTGTGCAGGAGGCTTTCTATGAATTGAGATCGTTTGATTTTTCAATAATAATTTAAAAGAGTTACTTTATTCAATATGTTTTCTCTTGAAAGAAATTGAGAAATCTAATATGTATCCCTGAGGCCGAGAAAAAATTCAGGATCTGATCAAATGAGAAGAGACTTTATTTATCGATATGAAACTCGTGGCTTAGCGAAGAGAAAAAGAATATATTCGAGATTTGTTTCAGCTAGAAGACAAAGATTGCTAAAAATAAAGGGAATGCTGAGGTTTTATTGACATTTTTTTCTCCTCTGATTCTAATCTCGAAAACATTTTACTATTACATATATCATGGAATATGACAAACTTTATGTAGTTCTTGGACTATTTTTTTATTGGAATTTTTTCAATTCTGGGATATGTACTATGATATTATTATTAAAGTGGAGAGATACTTAAAAAAAACTAATATGCAGATGATTTATATTGAGTGAAAATAGTAAAATCTCATACTTGATATTTGCACGAAGTTAACATAATGTGTTTTAAACATTGCCTCGAATTCCACAAGTCTCTTGGTTTAGGTGAATTCAGTACAATCCAATAGCGCTTTTTCGAAATAAAAAAAAAGATTTAGAATGAGACAAAGATTTGTTAATTAAAGTTCTGACTTACTAATCTCGGAGTAGATAATGAATTTAGCAGGAAAAATAATTATAATTTAAACTCAAGGTCCTCTTAAATGGGGTTTTTGCGTGAAATATATATATTTTATGTGAGAAAGTTAAAATGAGTGTCTAATTAAACCACCCTCGTATTTCATTTATTATAACATATTTTTTACAGAGTAACTTCTGTGATTTAATTATTAAACGTGAGTTCTCTCACATTCATATGTATTTAAATACAACTCTCCAATGATTACGTAAGTTTCCAACTAATTAGAAACAATTAAACACACCAGCTCGTTTCCGAAAATTAATATGCAGCAATAACAGCAATTATAAAGGATAACTATAAACGGTTTTGTTTCCATTTGTCTTCAACTAATTCTATCCATTCTTATTTCAAAATTTCTACCCTTTTCTCTATAT
Organism: Synergus gifuensis; assembly: GCA_904066015.1. Lineage (NCBI taxonomy): Eukaryota > Metazoa > Arthropoda > Insecta > Hymenoptera > Cynipidae > Synergus > Synergus gifuensis. Next base: position 678,117 of record CAJFCO010018503.1, read on the forward strand.
TTTTTCCAAGTAAGAAATAAGAAGAGAAAGGATTTCATTTTTTGTGCGATGAGAGCCGAAAAATATGATAAAATGTCTGTAACATCGATTTGACACAAGCTCTATAAACCAAGGAAGAAGAGTAGGTCTTTGAAAATCGTCCGATATTTCGACAAATTGGATAGCGTTGCCTTCGACTGTTGTGCTCATTCTTTTTTCTTTTTTTTCTTTTTCACTGATCCAAGCACAGTCGAGCCGCCCAGAAGCTGCCATAAACCAGCGGATATAATCCATCAACTACATGAACTTCAATACACTTGACACTTTAAGGCAAGCTTCCACCGATCTTATTATATACTGTACACACTGCACAAAATGAAAAGTGCATTGATTAATCGTTCGACTCTCTACTCCACATTTCTTCTTCTTTTCAATACCAAATCTCTTTTCCGCTCTGAAAATGTTCAAACTTCAGTTTTTCGTGAAAGGATCGTTCACCTTTAAACCCTGTTAATTAAAAACTCTTTAATTCACACGACGCGCAAAAGTAAAAGAGCATTAGACACGTGAATAATTGGGTGAAATTAAAACCCTAGGAATGTGTAAGAAGATCCCAACTTTTAATTTAAACAGGAAAAAATACCTGTCGAGAGTTGCCTGAAAGAAAAATAAGAAGTGAAAAAAAGGCGTCCATATGTTATGTAACGCTTTTAGGGAGAAGGGAGAATTCAAAAGGACCTGTTATATCCTGTGATCTTCGTGAAAAAATTAACTTTACAAATTTTGTCTTATTTGTGAAAGTAAATGTGAGATTTCATATATTTCAAAAAGAGCGAACTATAGATAGGGCAACGTCTGACCATAGCGCACTGGTACTACTGAACGAAGAAGAGTCTTGCACTCATCAGTGATAAATGCAGGATATGGTCAGACACTGTTTATTTTCTCAAATAAAACTGGTTTAAACTTTCTGCTGATTTCATTTTCAAATGAATAAATCTTTTTAGAGTATTATTATTTCCTAAAATTGTGTGAAACTAAAGGACTGAAACTAAAGAGGTCTGAAACAGAGAGTTTTAGATGTAAATGCAATTGTAGAAGCTATGGCTTATATTATTAAGGCTATATGAGCAGAGCATGTACTGCCTTGTTGGACGAAGTCTAATTGCAGATTATTTTTTAATTTGAAGGCTGATAACAATCTATTTCGTATGTATTTTAATAACCAATTATAATCTCTAGCAAATAATTTGATAAATGGTTGTATCTTCTTCCTCGTAGGCTTATAAGTACCTATAACAAAGGGATTTTGAAAGGAGAGAACCTAAGTTGCAATTTCGTACCTTTTTATGTAAACGTTCTGACTTCTTGACAAAACAAACGACGTACGTGACCGAATTTCGAATCGACATTTACCTCCATTCTAAAGTGTCTAATACTAGCATCCTTATCTGAGATAAGCTTTACCAACGGAAAGGAGAAAACTAGACAAGAAATGGATAAAGGAGGAACGAAAAAAGAAATAGGAAAAAAGAAAATGTTAGGTACTGCTTCTTTAAGATTCATGGATAGATGCATTAGTACCACTCACGTACTACGAAAAATCGAACGACCTACTTTTCTCTGTATTTGAACATATGAAGTCATTTTTTATTGAATAGTTTCCAGTGTGTTCAGTGGAACGTCCAAAATGTCCACTTGGAGACATCAACCTCGTTTGTTGCTTGCAACTAATTAGTGAATCAAGCGATAATTAATAACGGCAACCGCCTCGCCTGTCATCGTTTATTCGAACTGAAATTAATCGTCCACTCCACTTCAAATATTGTTTTGGAATTAAACCTTGTCAGAAACGTATGGAGCAATATATCCAAATCATTATATTATAATTCAGGGTGTCTACTAACCCGGAAAACCAGGAAAACCGAAATTAAACTAAAACAAGAAAATCTTGGGATTTGAAATAAATCCGAGATAGCCTGATAATTCTAATATAGTTTATGAAATTTGTCACCCAATTGAAAATATCAAAAACAAATTAAAATGATGCAAAATGAAGACAATTTCAATAATTATGTATGTGATTTATGTGCAAGGGAATATATATATATATATATA